>JASAMX010023241.1:0-82813 GCA_030248175.1 Microlaimidae sp. YZB2_3 | reverse complement strand
TTGACTATCCCATCACGAATCGTTAAATCAAAAACCAAAAGTTTTTGCCTTTCAAAACCTTTTTTGAAATAAGTTAGCGTGTCTTGAACCGTGCTAAATTTCTTATAAAAGGGTTAAAACTACCAATTTTAATTAATTTTGTTTCAAAAATTATTCAAAATTCTACGAATTTTAAAAAATTTCCAAAGAGTCTATTTTTATATCTGCTTAGAATAGCTCGAACATTACCGAAACTAAAAAAGTTCTTTTAAAATTGAGACCAAAAAGAGCGATACAGTAAAGAACGAAATAATTTAAAAAAAAACAAATTTATACAAAAAAATACATTTTCACATAATAGACAGTTTGTAAGTAAGCTGTTTGTATTGCGCACAGAGATTTAGTGCATTTAATACAGTGCTCAAATAATTTTTGATTACGCAAGAAAAAGAAGGGAGCATACATGACACGTGAAACGCGTCATTCATCAGTTAACACAAACAAAACGAATTTCCAATGATTATATTTAATTTTTGTTTTTTTAATTGGCTTTAAAGGCAAAATATGTAGTATATTATATTGAATATTAAATACTACTCATTAAATACTGTTATACGCAGCATAATATTTATAACTTCACGGAATTTTATGGGTTACTTATCCTGTAGCAGTAAAAGGTGCCTAAAACTTCTTGGAGAAAGAGTTTTAATTGGAGAAAGGAAAAAATTCATGATTTGGAATTGTGTTTCTTATAACAATATAAAAGGAGAAGAACAAGTAGAAAGCAAGTTTTAGAAAAACCGGTGTGTACTTATGAAAAAATGTCCCAAAAAATTTGTAGAAAAAAAAAGGAAATCAAATTCTACTAAAACTTCTTAAAAGGTTACAGAAATATTAGTTAATTTAACAAAAAAAGAAAAAAAATTTACTAAGTAAAATATCGTACGAAGTGATAATTGCTGTTTACATATTAAACATACTGTTTTATTTCGTACAGCAGTTTTAATTTCATAATTAGGTTCACTACTAGTTTATTATTAGTTTGACTATTTACATATAAATTATGTTTACCTATATACGATTTTTTAAAAATTTAAAAACTTCTGATATATTCATAAGTCAAAAATAAGATTTCTTTCCCAAATTAATGCATCTTGAAAAAAACAGTCAAAGTGATCATCGATATAATTACTAATTTGAGCTATTTACTGCTTTTATTTTCATATTATTATATTTCATCTTCAAAATCTAATGCACTGTGTTGCTCGTTAATCCCCTTTATTAAAGTGCCTGCCATTGAATTGGGGAAAATGCGCTCCCGCCAGTTCACTTCCGGAAAATTCGCTCCCGGGACAATTGGCTTCTGGACAATGCGCTCCCTGGACAATTCGCTCCAGGGAGTTTTTATAAACGCAAATCTTATCAAACCTACTTTATTAGGGACAATTTTCTCCCTGGACAATTCGCTCTCTGGACAATTCGCTCCCTGCCCAATTCGCTACTGGCATTTTTAATAAACTGTATTCTTTTAAAGTATTTTATTCTGACGAAATTAATGATGTTTTTTAGTAATTTAAAAAAAAATGATGTGTATTTTATACAATGATTTAATTGTCATATAAACTAACCTATATTTTGTTAGACTCACTTAAAAATAAATAAGAATAACGGAATGCTTAGTTTTTGTGTATTATATTTTAATTATAAACACAAAGTTTATTGTGTCCATTTAACAATTTTTTTATATTTCATTACTAATCAAAACAATTTCTTTAAAAGGTACATAAGCAACGTTAAAAATATGAGAAACAAATCATAAAAATTTAACAATGAGATCATATGAATGCATTTAAATCAGACAACAGTTCTAATTCGATTTAAAAAAAAACTAATAGCTAAACTTATGATTAAATCGTTAGTTTAAATTAAATAAATCTTGATTATTTTATCAATATATATATAGTTTAAAAGTTGATTTTTATTTGTGTCAATGGAGGATTATTTTATTGATTGGAAAATGATTCCATTAAAAATACAATTAGGGTATCTGAATTTATTTCGGCTAGGCCTTTATTTCGGCCACCAATTTAGAGTGTTAGAAAATAGGCTTATTTTTAAAGCACAAATAAACTAGCACAAAAGTAACTGGATGAATGTTGAATAAAGTGTTTTTGCAAAAGTTTTTGTTAAGGTACTTTACAAATTGCTAATACTTTGATATAAATTACAGTGATAAAACCTAATAGATATAGGCTAAGTGCTTTTTAGTTTGCTGATGTACCTATGCATGCCATGAGTCCCTAGGTATAGCTGTTATGTATATTCAGGAAATTCAGTGACTTTGTTTTTCAAAATTATTTTGAGTATATAAGTAAAATGTTTTCCTAAGATTGTATGTAGAACCTTCTAGAACATTCTGGAAAGTGAGGTCATATTACCTAATGCTTATTGGCTAAGAACTTTCTAGAAACTTCTGGAAGCATGCTTTGCTGGTATATAAATAAGGCCTGTTAGCTCCTATTTATTGTGTATATTTGCCTTTCTTTGTGCTTTGCCATTACTGCTCTGGCTATATACTGCCTGTATTATACTGCTGCTTTGCCTTGTGCTACTTGCTACTGCTGCTGTTTATTTGTTCCTGTTAGCAAATAAACTACTGTTGTGGAATCCTTTTGTGTACATCGCCACTGAAAACACAACAGTTTTTTTTTTTTTTTGTTATTCCGCATTATCAACATTTTCATACAAAAAATGAATTTTTTGTGATTTTCTTAATTTTTGCTTTGTGTTTAAACTGCATCAAATTTAGAACGAAGCACTATATAATCTTAAAATATCTTCTATTTAAGGCTCAGTATTGTTAATTTTTATGTTTTGATATTTTCCTCAAAATCACTTTGTAATGCGTTTAACTAACTGCGCATTTCAAGATTCGTTAATTTCGGCCACTTTAAAATTAAAGATTAATTAACCTGCGCAGTTTTTTGCCGTTTTCAAATATCATCGTACTACCGTGTTTAATAAGAACTGTTTTTGCTCGTTTGACTTTTATGCCGTTTTTTTAAGCCAAAAAGCCAAGCCAAAAGCCAAAATAAACTCAACAAAAAATACAGGTTATTAAAACTTGTTTTTCTAAGGTTTTGACATAATTATTTAAAGTCTTGCTATTAAAGTTTGTATACGGGAAAAAATTAAGTTATATGTACCAAGAACAATACCTAAGGATAAATTTGCAACCTTTAAAAATTTTTATTGTTCATTTTGGCAATAGTTTTTGCCAGTTTTTTCTAGGTGGCCGAAGTTAATAACTCGTGCCTTAATTTCGGCCACTATAAAAAACTTTAAACCTCCACTGATCTTAAAGTGTAACAGAAACTTTAAAATTTTGTACTGGAATAACGAAAATGCTATCGTTCGATTTTTAGACCAAATTTCGGGTCGACTGGAAAAACCAGAAAAAACTTATCCAAAAAAATAAAAAAATGACTGAAATTAAGTCAGCTACCCTATATTCCACAAATTTTTCCACAATGAGAAAAATAAGTCGTATTACAAGATAAACTAATTCCAGCAATAATCAAGGATTTATTAAAAAAACTTGGCATTAACAGTTTGTTGGTGCAAACGCAATTTGTTTTTTTATAAAACCTTTTCCAAAATGTCGAATTTCTTGTTTGCGGATAGAAATAACTTTCAAAAATAAACTCCAGGTTCCATTAAAGCTTAACTTTTTTGTTTTAAATTAATATAATGTTTTGTTTCAGCTTAACCTGAAGAAGACATATCAATAATAGATTATAATATCTTAATAAAAACAAAGCAAAAAACAAAATATCACACCATAACATATCACGCCATAATGTGTTGCACATTTTTGGTTAAACTTTATGTGAAAATCTTGAAAGCGTTTGTGAAAGTTAAAAAATTTTTAAATTTTGTGAATGAAGTTTTCATGTTTTACATGTTACATGAAATTACTTTACGTTTACAGGTGCCTTTGAAAGCAGATTTATATTCATAAATATTTTTGTTTTTTATTTTTGTTATAATTATTCACCAACAACTAATTCACTTCTTCTTCTTCTTCTTCTCCTTCTTTTTTTCTTCTTCTTTTTCTTCTTGTTCTTGTTCTTTTTCTTCTTTTTGTTTAGTGAGTTATATTTGTTTTAATAGGTCTTGCATTGGTTTATTGTTTTATAGTTTTTCCACGCGTTTTTAAGTTGTGTGTCCTATATATATATATATATATATATATATATATATATATATATATATATATATATATATATATATATATATATATATATATATATATATATATATGGTTTATAAATGCGCAAAATGACAGCATATGTTTAGTGACAATAAGACAATAATTGTAAAAGGATTACTATCTTAAAGTTAATAGACCAAAAATTTTTGCTTGATAAAAAATATAAATTTTAATTTTTTTCTTATCTTAGAAAACCTTTACAAACATTCAAATAACAATTTAATCTAACTAAATTAATTTTTTAACGAATAATCGATTATTTTTTTATTAGTGCTTTTATAATTTTATTGATAGTTTTACTATGTTGATATGATCTACTTTTATGCGTATTTTTTCTCTTAAATATTGTGCGTAAATGCTATAAAATTATAATATGTTCAATAAAGTTTCCTATCTTATCTTATGTTATCTTATTATACTAAACGTTCGGTCAACTGTACGTACCACATGATCATGCAAATTAAACACATGCTCATGTATTTATAAGTAACACATATCAAAATCAGCGTCCCGATTAAAACATATAAAATCCCTGGTCTTACAAAATATTGTCCAGGTTGTGGTGCAGTGGCAGATTTTACGTCTTGCATACTAAAGGTCCTTGGATCGAGTTCAGATTGAGACACGTTGCATTGTGATAACATTGCTTGTTAATATTGTAGTATTTAGTTGTTAAATTAGTGCTGATTCACATCGGCCTTATGCCTTATGCATCTTGCTTTATGCGAAACAAATAAAGTAAAATATGTTTAAGCAGTACATGCAGTTGCATATTTTCTGATTATGGTTTTAATGTATATATTTTTGTTTTATTCTTCTCCTATTACAACATTAATTCTTTGTAATTTGATTGACAGTTACATTTTATGTTGCAAACAAAACCACAAGTCATGCTTATAGACTTATACAATTTTATCATTAGTAATGTTTTTATCATCTAATACCATATTCCGGAACTCTGCTACATAAAGAGGGTAAAAAATTTAAATTTTCTTCATAAATATTCTGCGCGGCAGGCAGTTGTTGCGAACGCCCTGTCGCTTCTATACAGTGTTGTTGAGTTTAGTCGTTATATTAAAAAAACAACTTAAAAACTAAAAAAACAACAAATTGACTCTAAAACCAACACCAAATTGATTCTTTATGGGTTAATTAAGTAATACATATAACTAAATTTTACACAGACTAGTGTTAACATACTGAAGAAATATTAATTTTAAGCCAATTTTGCACTGTTTAAACTGATAAAACGTCGTAGTGCCCAATGCAGAGAGTAATGAAAAACGAATTTTTTTCATAAAAACTTTTTAATTGTTTAAACTATAAATTACAAGAAAATTAACATAAAAACTAAATAAGAAAAATATAGTATAGTAGAAATATAGTAGAAATATTTTTATTTATCTCCAGGCTTTTTCCTCAGTATAATAGAAATATTTTTATTTATCTACGTTTCGAAACAACCGCGTGTTTTTTTCGTCAGCAAATCTAAAACAGATACATAATTTACATAAGACTACAAAAACTGAAATACAATACACTATCATTGTTAAACAAAATGGTGTGAGTATCAAAAGGTTGATTAGAGTTTTTAAACAAATAAGTGGTAAAATAAGTAAAACAATGACTAATAATATCCATTTCAAAAAACATTTATCCTAATATTCTGACTGTTAAACAAAAAAGAATTTAAAGAAAAAAAAATAAAAGAAAAAGAATAAAAAGACAAAGTCAAAAACAAAAAGATTCGAATAACAGGAGCCGACAAGGGAGACAAAACTTATGACAAGAAGCTTGAAGAATTAATTTTTGATCCGATAAGCTATGTCTGGAAAAAAATAACCCGAAAAAACGAATTCATAACCACATAAAAACTGTTTTAAAATCAACAATACTCACACAACAACAACAACTTGATTTTCTTCCATCAATTGAAAGGTTAATAGATCCACACGCCTACGGAAAGCCGAAAATTCATAAGCAAAATTGTCCACTACGTCCTATAATATCTTTATTTGATACGTTACCTACTACAGTGCAAAAAAATTAATCAAAAATTTTACAACCTTTAATGGGCTTACAACCAACCCACCTTAAAAATTCGATAGAAATGGTCGAAATAGTAAAAAATATTAACATTCCAAACAACACAAAAATGGCATCATTTGATGTAACTTCACTTTTCACTAACGTTCCAGTTACTGAATCGCTAACTATTTTAGAAGACAGATTAAAAAATCATCCAGAAAAATGAGAATTTTTAACCGAACTATCTTTGAATCAAATAATGGAACTTTTTAAAATATGTACCGAATCAATTTATTTTAAACATAAAAACAATTTCTACACCCAAATAAGAGGTGTTCCCATGGAAAGTCCATTATCACCTTTTTTAGCATGTATTTTCCTAGAAGAACTAGAACACAAACTCATTACAAAAGCAAAATCACAAGGAATAAATATGGTTAAGATATGTTGACGATATTCTAATTTTAGTTGAAGACAAATACAATGATTTAAACATTTTACTCGAGCTAGCCAATAACGAAGATTCAACCAATTCAATAAAGTTTACAATCGAAAACGAAAATAACAACGAATTATCTTTTTGGACACAAAACTCGTCAAAAAATTCAATAATTGAATTTGGAATTTATCGCAAACCGACTAACTCTGATAAATTTGTTCATGCACTATCGAACCAACCAGAAAATCAACTTTTAAGAACCCTAAAATGTTTAATCCATCGAGCGAAAATAATCTTACCAAATTCTGAACCTGAACTTAATTATTTAAAAGAGACATTTGCAAAAAATGGTTATGAAAACAAAATATTCAATCGCACAATGGCACCACGAATAATAGGATCAAAAAATAAAACAAATAATCGTCGATTATCTTTACCATTTATATCAATTGTTACTCCAAAATTAAAAAAATCTATTCAAAAAATATAACATAGATATAGTAAGCCACAAAAATAACACACTTCATCAAAGTTTTATGTGTAATAGACATCCAGAAAATAGCTTACCTGACAAAAAAGGCGTAGTCTACCAAGTTTCGTGCTCCGATTGCAATAAAGTTTATATTGGCCAAACCGTTCGTTTTTTGAAAAATCGGTTAGAAGAACATAAACAAGGTTCCCGTTTAGCTTTAAAAGAACATATTGACAATACTAATCACGAAATAGATTTTTCGAATGTAAAAGTTTTAGATCGAGCCAGAAAACCAACCACAAAATTCTTTTCCAACGAACTTCTCACCAAGGAAGCAATATTCATCAACATTTGCTCGCCGGATAAATCGCTAAACATCGCAAAAACCGAAATTCATGCAGCATTTAAATGCTGCGCCAAAAAACATCTTTATTTGCCAATTTGAACGTTTTATTACTCTAATTATGAACACACGTCTACTTTCAGACACCCACACCTTGTCCAATTATGTTTAGTGAGGGTTGACAAATGGTTTATTACCGTTATAAAATCACAAAAATTTCCGTAAAAGGCGAAACATACCTCTTTTGGTGTGTTTCTGCCTTAGCTGCTACACTTAATTGACTCAGTCGTTAAGTGGCTCGGTACGCAGCACCTATAGTACTCTATAATATTCTTTTTTATCACAAAAAAATTTAATTTTGCTCTATTTTCTAAACACTCACCCTTTACAGCTAATAATCAAAACCAAATTTAATCAAATATTCAATCACTTTGTACTGCTGGCCCTCTTGTTTTTGGTATTGCTTAGTTACTATTAAGCTCATTCTTAAATTGTATGTGGGGTTAGTCTTGTTTGTGCGTGTGTACGTGTATAGTATGTGTGTACGTTTGTGTGTGTGTGTATGTGTGTGTGTGTGTGCGTGTGTGTGTTGTTTGTTTGTTTGTGTGTGTGTGTGTGTGTGTGTGTGTGTGTGTGTGTGTGTGTGTGTTTGTGTGTGTGCGTGTGGTTGGGCGTGTGCTTACGCGGTAGTGTTTGTTTATCTGTCTATCTATACATGCGCTCATGGGTGTGTGTGTGTGTGTCCGCGTGTATATGCGCCAGTCTATGTGTATGTGCGCTTGTTTGTTCCATGTATGTATTCGTATTGCGTAATTATAAGGGTAATAGTGGTATTTAGGGTGCATTTATGGTGTATTTCTGGTTGTTTATTTGCGCTTGTTTATGTGTGTGTGTGTTTTGTGCTCAAGTATTTGCAATTTTACTCTATTTTTTGCATTTTTGGCTTGAATGAACATGTATTGTATGTTTGTATTCTGTCTTGCTTTTGCCTCTGCAGGCAGTAACAGGTAGGTTTCTATCTTATTATAATTTTGTGTACTTTGTGTTTCATTGGCTATATGTTTTTATTTTTTATTTTCTTTTTAGTTTTTCAGGTCAAGTCAAATATTTTGTTTAATAATTCTCAGGTAAGATTAAGCAGAACAAAACTGAATCTAAGAATGCGTCAAGCGTAAACGCCTGTAGTTCCTCTGGTGTATAAACAACTAATAGGGACTCTAATTTATCTGTACTTCTTACAATTATAAACTTTAGAAAATATATTTATCAAGTATTTTGTAACTTCTACTAACCCCTACTAACTCTCTACAAAAAACCTTCCACAAGTTTGGTTTTATTTATATCTAGTCCCTCCTTTTATAGTAATGTACTAAGGTGCTGCTGTCAGAGAGAGGTGAATCGGTGTGCGTTAAGCGGCCAACACCTCTGGCGGCAGCCTGCCACAAACCACAAACCACAATCGTTGTACCAAGACTCTTTTTGCTTTATCAGTGACCAATTTTTTACCAAAATCGATGGTTCGAAGAAAATGATTGCGTTTTATTTCAAACTTATACTTGGTTTTACTAAGACACTTATGTATTTAAAAACTCTAATCAACATTTTGATACTCACACCATTTTGTTTAACAATGATAGTGTAGTGTATTTCAGTTTTTGTAGTCTTATGTAAATTATGTATCTGTTTTAGATTTCCTGACGAAAAAACACGCGGTTGTTTCGAAACGTAGATAAATAAAAATATTTCTATTATACTGAGGAAAAAGCCTGGAAAAAACACTTTTCTTATTTAAAATGAATCCTCAAAAATCTGCAAAAATTCAAACATAAAAACTGTTATTACAAGCTATTACTGTAATTTATTTGTAGAAGACTGAAATTATATTAAAACTACTTAATCAAACTAAAAAAATGTATAAAAAACATTTTAGTGTAATTTTGTCCCATAAATTAAAACGATCATTTATTAATGCAACATCTGTTACCCAATAGCGTCTTGCATCGTAATAGCTTAATTATATTTTAAATAATTTTTTTGAACAAAAATAACCTTCAAAAATTTAAAGACAAAATATTACTAATTTAAAATTAAAAATATACGATTTACTCAATATAACAATTATATTATGCATTTGATTTAATAAAATTTAGAAGCAATTGGACGCCTATTTACTTTTATAATTAACGTAATTTTCGTTTAAAAAGAAAATTATTTGTAGTTGTAATTAAATTCGTTTGATGTTTTACAGGAATTATTTCGTTTGTGTGTAAAACTTCCCAACATTTGGATAGTATTTAGTTTTATTTCAATATTTATTTTAGATTTTCACTAAAAATTTTTTTAATTAAACAAATCCTGCTTATAATTGATCTGAGTGTTTAATTGGTCGAGGCCAATCCAAAAATGACAGAATTTTACTGCTTGCTCATTAGTTAGTTGGGGTTTTTTAAAATTTTTTTTAATGTTTTAATTTTAGATATTATGTCGCAAAATTTTACAAGTTATGATATAACTAAAAGGTTGTTTAATTACAATCTAATAAAATCATTCTTGCATTAATTTTGTAATATAAAGCGCAACTTTATTTTGTTTAAAGCGTCTTTTTTATAATTTAAGTTTAAGCATTGTAAAATCACATTTCTGAATCAAGTTTTTTTCGAAATTCAAAAAAACTATTATCACAAAATTATAAGTTTTTTATAGTGCTGCTATTTTAACAACATGTATTTCGCATTTATTATTATTGAATTATTTTACCTAAATTTAGCGAAGTACGCAACTATTATATAACTCCCATATTTTGATGGCAGTCAAAATGCGTTTTCTAACGTAAAGGAATTCACTTTCGTTTTTTTATTCCACGTTGCGTACTGTATTAAAGTGAGAATTAGGATAAAATAAAGACCGAATTGCTAACTAATCAGGCTCATCTTTTATATGTCTGTTCATTTACATTGATTTCTGTTTTGGGGTGAACAACATTTTTTTTCATGCAATTAACGGATGAGCTAAGGAAATAAAAAAATGCTCAAGATAAAAAGAAGCAGGTAATGACGATTTATTTTAACCAGACAACATTGACTTTGAAGGCTTAGAAATAAACTTTCTGGAATAAAGCGTCAGCTGATTTATATTGTCATATAAAAAATAAAAAAATTAAAAGTTGCAGATCAAAGAAAATTCCATAAATTATAAGTTTTTTAAAAATAAAAATTATATTTTAACATGGTAAAAAAAGAATCAGTCAAAGAAATATGGACAGACTTTATATCGATTACGACGGTTCACGCGCTTCCCAATATTACTGTAGCGAAAACTTGTGGTGCCCGGTAATTTGTCACTTGCAGTGTTTTTAAAACCGTTCTATTCACAATTTTTTATAACCCTACATTTTTGGAGGTTTATCACACGCACAATGTTAGTATCTAAAATTAAAAATCGGTGCAAAAAATAATTAAAAATTTTGAGCTCAAACAAGTTAATTTCATAAACAAATAGACTAATATGTTATTAAAAATAAATAGTCAAAAATGTTTGTATAGAGTCGTTTATTACTGAAACTTTTGTTTTTAAAACTAAAAAATAAATTTAAATAGCGTTAAGAATTGTTTTTTTTAAGCTTATTTAAAAGCAATTATAATTAACCATTTTTTATGATTATATATTGACCGCAATTGGTAAGATTGGTTTTTGACTATTGTTTATATTTGTTATAATGTTTTACGATAGTTTATGATAAAACCTCTCATTTGAACGGAAGAATTTTTAAAATGGAAGAAGTTGTAAATTCTTCAATTCCTACATACTTTCGCTTTTATTTTCACAATGCAAAACATATAGTTTGAGGGTCCTTAAAATTCTCAGGTGCTTTGTTTTTTTATAGAATTGATTATAAAAGCGTACAACTTTTTGCTGCATCAACTCCACAATAAATTATATAGTTTTTAAAAACACTTTTTACACTTTTTAACTGCATAAAGTTTATCACTATCGTTTCCTATTCTTATCATACGTTTCCGATTCTTATCATCACTGTTATTAGAAATTCTTATCAGATTTTACTATACACAGAGCAGAGCAAATAACGTTTTGTTCTGCTTTGTGTATTCAAAAATTTACGGTGAAATCATAAAAATACGTTGTCGTTTAATTTTTATGAAGCTATACTACGATTAGTTAATTGGTCATTTAGTATGATGTCCAGTTCAGTATTAGTCCCTTAACCATTTTTTACGCAGTTTTTTTTTAAAAATTCAAGGAAATCTAATAGTTACAACGCAATTTACAGATCTCAATCTCACTTAGGCAAGATTCAAGAATTGAGGACTACTTTAATGCAAAGAGGTATGTCGGGCCATAGATTCACCTAGCAATAAGCTCATTTTCTCGCGAATAATTCAAGTTCACAATTTGATGTTGTAAATAAATTTTAATTATGGTAAAGACTCTAGTAAAACCCCTATTTTTTGGGTTACCTTATAATGTTTGCAAAAAAAACTGCAACTGACGTTGCTTCACAGTATATTTTGGTCTTTCGCTTTCGTGGCCTTCACAATCATCTTCTGCATTCATGTCAGTTTTTCTATTCAGAAATATTTCGCATATGAAAAATCTATTGAAATTCTGGTAAGATTTTGGCTATTTTTAAATTTTTTTTAACAATCGTTAATCCGCAACATTTGTTTGTTTTTTATTCAGCAAATAATAAAACAGAATTTTATTTCTGCAAGAACCATATTCTTAAAATTAAATATAAAAAATAAAAACTTAGCACTAACTCAATACAGCGGGCCTTCGCTCTCTTACTAACATTTTGCTATTTAAAAACCGAACAATTTAAATTTAAAAAGTCATGTGAAATTAATTTAAAACTTTATTGAGTGCCTTTTTTAAAAACAAAGTAACAAACAGGACGGTCTAATTTTGCGACTCTTAATAATTCAAATTATTTTCGTTTTACTTTCCCGTTCAATTTCAAAATGCCGTTTAATTCATTTTATGTTTTAAAAATTTTATTTGTTACTTTTTATGGCACTTCAAAAAACAATTAGTTATTTTAATTAAATATCATGGTCTTCATTTTTTGTGAAATATATGTTTTTATAAAATTGCGGAATAAAATTTTAAAAAATATTTATTTTCTTAACACATCATCTTTATTTAAAAGCGTTTTCACATAGATCTTTTTAATTTTGCTAAATGCTCTTGAAGGCCAAGTTTTACTTTTTCTAGGACTGTTCTAGGACAGTCTTAAAGCTGGTTTATACCTTAAAGCTGGTTCATACCTATGATAAAATGTCGTTTGGACAAAGTCCAAAAGACAATTTTAGAAAAGCCAAAACGTCCTTGGACAAGCCACAACGTTCTTGGGACGAAGTATGAATGCTATTTTTGTGCTTTAAGTACATTTATTATTCATTGATTTTGAGTTTATTCATTTTTATATCCTAACTTGTGATTTAATATTATTGTATTTTGTATGTTTATTTTTGTTTGTTGTATTAGTATGTTACATGACTGTAACCTTTGCAACAGAAATAAACTTTACTTTACTCTACTTTACTATAATAATCACTAAAAATAGTTGCAAATTTCAAATAAGCAAGTTTAAAATATCACAATTTACAAGAAAAAACATAAGAACTATCAGATTTTCTTTGGTTTTTAACAACAACCACATTTTTCCAATACAAATGTACACATTCTGTGCAACAAAACACCTTTGTAACATGTAATCGTTTTAATTGCTGTGTAATTTGGGAATAAAGAACATATGACCCAAAGGTTAATAGTATTATCATTAGTTTACTTTGACAAATACTTAAAGTTGGATAGACACATTTTTTAGAAGCTTGCTAACAGCTCTCTGTTATTATTTTGGTTTTATCTGTTTGTAATGTTACAGTTCTTCTTTTTGACAAATGTATTTTATCTATTGATTTACTTGTCTTTAAAAACAAAGCAATAAAGGCTGATTAATTTATTAATAAATTCATTATTTACATAAAGTTACTTTTAATTCATTGCCCTTATCTTATTAATTCTAATAAATTTTAATCCCAGTAATCTTATTTAAAATATTATGTTTTACATATGTTAAATTTTTTCGCTACATAATGCCTGTGTTGTGTGTTTTAAATTATTCTTTGTTTCTGATATGCTGTAATTTAACAGAAAAAAGATTTTTTCTTCTTCAAAGGAAAACCTTTTTCACAATATGCTGTATAGCATAGAAATGCTCAAAATTCTATTTTTATACTTTCTGCAGTACTTTGTTGGCAACGTTGTACTTTGCCAGTTTGAAAAAGCATTATAACAAATCAAATTCACATATTACAAACTTCTTTATTACTGCGCGGATTGGGTCGAAAATTAAAAATTTTTGATCTTGGTTAAAGCAGCCGTTCGTCCTGGAATATAAAAATCTAATTTATGAACAATAGTTAACAAACTATTTCTAATAATAACTAAATTGTTAAATTCAAAACAGTTTTTAACACACGACATCTACATTTTAAAAAGCTAGAAACGTCATGTCACTTGTATGAGACTCAAAAAAAGGCCTGGCAGAGAAGAAAAATGCTTTCATGTGAAAATCAGAGACAACAAAATCATTTCATATGAAGCCATAATCTTTTTTTCACGCTCGCTATATATTATGTGTTTACATGTTCATTCCAACGCTGGAACTGGAAGGACACCTAATATTATTTTGTTCAAATTTGAAAAATTTATTAACAGTAAAATAAATTTAAAGGTAAGCTTTCAACAATTTTCAACAAAAATAAAAAGTGTTTCAACAAAAACTTTTTCCAATAATTTAACATAAACTTAGTGTAAACATGTCGGCTGTCGGCTGGGATGGTAAAAAAAGTTAAAATTAGCTTTAGAATAGCACAAATGGTTGGAAAAGCCAATAACCTGCCGCGTGTACAGTTTTGCAAAATTTCGCTCGACGCTATTGATTTTAACAAAACATCCTCGATCTTTACAAAGAAGCCCCAATCGCCCTTGCCCTTGAAAACGTTAAGACCATGGGCTTCGCAAAAAATAACTCAAAAATTTAGTTGGTAAAACCAAAAATTAAGCACCGATATAAAGGTATTTATGTGTTTTTGATCTGCAAAAAATACAAACTTCTTTACATGGATTTACATAACTAGTTTGTTTTATTTTGACACTAATTTTTTTTGCTGATTTACTTACTTTTTTTACTGATTTTAGTTATTCAATAGCTAATTTTGTTTCATTTATTTCCAGCTAGAATTTGAAGAAATGCCGTTTCCCGCTGTCACAATGTGCAGTTTGAATGCCTTCCAAAAAAGTAAAGCCATGGAAATACCTCAGATCAACAGGCTTGTAAGGTTTGCTTCGCTTGTATTTAGAAACTTCTCGCATTTTCTGTTTATCGCACTAAGTGTTCTAAGCATTATGGAAAACATCAGTGTCAAATCTTAATATGAAAGAAAAGTAAAACTTGTCGAAAATTACACTTTTTCTGACAAAAGTTTTTAATCCTGCTCATTTAAGAAACTTGGAGCCAAAACTAGGAAACTCAAAGTTGCAAATTAAGATTATGAAAGATCTTTTTTTAATCTTAGGCTAAGCTAAATCAAAACCTAACTTTGTACCTAAATATGAGCCTGTTTAGTTTTGAAATTGTTTTTTTAGAACTATTCGCCTCAAGCGACTATTAAATTATATTATTTTGTGTAAACTTCCAGTTTAACATTTTGAGTTCATAGATTCACGCATCTGGGAAACTAAGCCTAAAATTCAAATTCTTTTAACACAAACAAGTTTTGCAGACTATAATACCACAAGCCTAGATAAGTTTGCAAGTACTAAGCTTAAAAACTTATGAAAAAATTCATGGATTTAATAAATCTAATAATACTGCGCTGCTTTAAAAATATGTAAACTGGAAATCCAAGAATTTGAAACATTAAATAAATTTTTAACATTCTATGTAAAGTTTATTTACATTAAAAAGTTATTTAGCTTTTAAAAATGTCGTAATAAAGTTTGCAGACTAAATGTATAAAAGTCTGTTTGAAATTATGCACAATGCATGATGCATAATAGTTCATGATGGTTTTTGTTCGCAATGTTTACTTATCAATAAAAATAAATGGTTTAAATATAAACAAAATTAATAAACGCATAATGCATCAAAAAAATTTGAATAACGACGTCTTTTACTAAATAATATTCATTTCCACAAAACTATTCTCAGATTTTTAAAGATTGAAATCCTCTTAGGATTTTTTAAATTTTATTTTAACTTAATTTTTTAGCGCAACTATGAATTTTTTTTTTAATTTTAAGCTTCTGCAAAAAACTGTTAATTTCCTAGGTATGTTTTGGAAAAAATTCCCTCTTGTGTATTATACAAATATTTTTTTAGATTATTTTACATTGAATTACGGTTCTAAGTTTGTTAAATAGAAAAATATTATAGAATAATTGCTTTAAATACTAGATAATAGTGATGGGCGGAACTAAGGAACTCCCAGAACACCAGAAACAGAACCAGAACAGGAATTGAGATTTTCCAAAAATCTGGAACAGGAACCGAAACCGGAAATGAGATTTTTCAAAAATTCGGAACAGGAATCGGAACTGGAATTCCAAATTTTGCCTGGAACATTTAGAACCCGGAACTGGAATTTCCTATCACACTGTGAAACCCCCAAAACACCAGACCGGAACCGGAATTGAGATTTTCCAAAAATCTCGAACAGGAACCGGAACCGGAATTGAGATCTTTCAAAAATCAGGAACAGGAACTGGAACCAGAATTTCAAATTTTGCCCTGTACATCCGGAATCTGGAACCAGAACTGTCCATCACTACTAGATAATATATATCTAATAAAGTGCAAACTCTCTTGTTAAATAATATCAATGTTTTTTTTCATGTCAACTTTGAGATACCGGAAAACGACATCTCATAATAAATAGAAAGTCAAAAAATTTTATTGAGTACATTAAAACGTGATGTTTCCATTGTTTCAAACAATCATCATCAGACAAAGTAGACAACTAAAGAAATAATAGAATTTTAAAACTGCGATTAGATTAATATCTAAAATACATAATTGACAATACTAAAATAACTAAATGTAAAGTAAAGGGGCAAAATTAATAAAACTTGGTGCATTTGGGTTAAAATGAAATAGTACAGTTTTTATTGAAAGCTACATATTTTGCAAAAAGATGCTAAAATTTTTTGAGAATTTAGAATCAACTATTCGCTAGAAAAAATTCTCGTAGCTGCAACTCTCACCTTTTTGTTTACTACAATAATCGCTCAAAATTGTTTTTCGTCTTTTAAATCGACTAATCAGCGTAGTGGTAGCAAAAATAATGCATGGACACGCTTTCAACTTTACTTGAGGTTGTAAGAATCCTAAATGAGTTTGCAATTGCGTAGTTTCGCAAGTCCTTACAGTACGCATGCTCTCTTCTGCGCGTGGGGACCACTGATCGGAAACAAGTTAAAATGACTCACTTCACACTGCGCCATTAAAACATAGGGCAGCAAGTATTTCACAGCTATGTCAAATGTCAACTTACCATTAAATAATCTTAACGAAAATCGATTTTAAACGTATAAAAAAACAAAATTTAAACAAAAATACAAGCGTTGATTACAAAATGCATACATATACAATAGATTATTTACACTAAAAACCAATTCATATAAAATAATCTTATATTAGCAATGATTTTTTAAAGTTTTCATTAAAACCAGGTAAAAATATGTTGTTTTTTTAAAAGGCGAAAATTAAACCACTCCTACGTTCTCAGCTACAAGTATTTTACCCATAGATCATATTTTAATTTTTGGCTATGGTGCTAATATAGGTGTTTTTTCGATTGTTTAGGCGACATTTCATGGGAATTCTTTTGATATAATATTTATTTACAATAAACCAGTGTACGCAACGCACGTATATTTTAAGCTATAACCCCCACACACAATTTATAAAAATCACGTCAGGATTTTAAAAACCCTCAAACTGTGATAATATAGTATTCGTGATCACGTCATATATGTTTTGCTTTGTGGGAATGGTTGTGGGAGGAGCTAATATAATCATTTTTAACCAATCAGTGCTTGGGAAAATTTAATCATTAATGAATGAAAGATCTTCTTTTTTTAACTATGTAAAGAATATTAACACTGAATAATTTTCGTTAAAATGAGAGGGTTTTGACTATCATGATATGCCATGCTATTTATAAAACTTTTGGACCTCTACTTTGGACTGGGTTCGTTTTCGTGTCTTCATGTTTTTGTTTATAAATTTGCAATTCCGGTGGCGAGAAATGTTTCTTTAACAAATTTTGTTATTGTGGATTCTTTTCGTTCATCCAAAAATCTTAAAAAATACCAAAACTTTCCTTAGCTATACCATGCTAAAAACGCTAAAAATCAGTTTTTTGGGAAATAAAAACATAGAGTTTTTAAAACTGTATTTTTCAAGTATCAACCAAAATATAGAACGTCACCCATTTTTGTTCGATTACTCCCTCCTAAAAAATCAATCATTATGGAGGATCGCAACAAAAATGTTTTAAAAATATAAAAGAAAGGTTTTCAAAATGACTTCCTGTTTCTGAATTTAATTTATAACTTAGAAATAGGTCGCTTTAGTCGTATATCGCTCTAAAAATACAATAAAAGACCATTGATCAAAAATTTGTGTTTTTCAAAAAAAAACGATATAAGTAAAAGGCGCTTCCAAAAAGTTAACAATGCAGTTATTTACAAGCAAATTTGATTCTTGAACTGTAAAACCTCACTCCATAGGTGGGCGAAGGGGAAGGGTTTGAGAGTAATACCCCGTTCCTAAAATTTTAAAACTACTAACAACCCCCAGCTCCATAAAATTTCCCGTTACCCCTAAACACTTCTGTGTTTTTAGTTTGTTTTATCTATTTCTGTTTTTTACATTGTTTTAAATGTGTATTACAAAATAAATTTCTGTTTAAAAGGGTAATTTTTGTTTAAATCATTGGATACAAGGATACTGGACAGGAGAGTACCGGGCTTAAAAAAATTGCGTTCACCACAAAACCTTAGCAAATTCGATTCAGTATGCAAACATGACACCAGGGTACTGCACACGAGGGACTGATGAGCAAAAATACATGTCTTCCCGCATAGCACGTGATACACTAATAGTAGTTTTTTATTGTCGTAAATATTATATTGTTTGTTTGGCTGATTCATAAAACGAAGAATAAAAGAAATAAAACAAATGCTAAAACATAAAACAAAAATAAGATATTTGTAACCGAACGGGAGCTATTTTTGTTAATACAGTGCAAAACTTAAAAATTTCTGTTACACTTAAAAATCAGTGGAGGTTTAAACTTTGTTTTTATAGTGGCCGAAGGCGCGTGTCATTAATTTCGGCCACCTGGAAAAAACTGGCTATAACTATTGCTAAAACGAACGATAAATATTTTTAGAGGTTGAAAATTCATCTTTAGGTATTGTTCTTGGTACATATAACTTAATTTTTACCCGTTTGCAAACTTTTTTAGCTATTAGCAAGACTTTAAATAATTACGTCGAAACCTTAAAAAACACAAGTTTTAATAACACGTGTTTTTTTCTAGAATTTTTTTAGTGTAAAAGAATATTTCAACATAAAATGGCTTTTGTTAAAGTCAGCTTACTTTAAAAAAAACCTGGTAAAAATTTTATTCCACTCTATTAAATTTTTTTTATTTCTAAAATAAAAATAACAAAAAAAAAACAAAATCCGCCTTAATTTTGGCCACTTTTAGGTTTAAAAAAAACAAAAACAAAAGCCTAAAACACAAAAGAAACGATTACATAATAACTTTAAGGGTAAACAAGACGTTTAAAAAAATTAAAGAATGGTATAATTTCACACCAACTCTTGCCAATTTTTATGTTTCATATCTGATTGCATTCCTCCACCAAGAAAATAACCTGCGTTTTTTTACTGCATTTCAATGATCTTTCGGAAATTCCTATACCTGTTTACCGATAGTTCAAACCCAATCAATCGGGATTTGGATTACTCCAGCCCACATATATGTTCACTACGTAATTCTCATGAATAACCTGATAAAGGAAATAACCTGACATTTTTACTGTGTTTAAATTTACTTTCACAACTTTTTTTGAAGCATTGGTACTCTATCCACTATTCCTCTATAGCGTGTGTTTTCTTTGCGGGGATGTGACTTCTCTAAAAAGTATGGACAGCAAAGCTAAATTTTGTAATATTCCCTTGGTCGGTTTGTGGTCGGTGGTTTTTGTTTGTTCACATCATTACATTCTTACCAACACACACTAAAAAATTTAGCTTTTTCATCCATAAGTAGCCAAACCACATCCCCGCGAAAAAAACACGCTATAAAGAAATAGTGGATATCGTGGTAAGTGGTGGGTTGAGTGGGAAAACCCCATTGGCATCGATATTTACTATATTCACTATATGACTAGAAATAACCTGACAACATCCTTCCACCAAGAAAATAACCTGACTGTTTTTAATGTGTTTCTATATTATTTTTGAGAAATTTCTCTCTGTCTATTTATATTTTAATACAATCTGGTATATTATGGGTTATATAACCCCACCCGTACACATGATGATGCAAATTGTGTTAAACAGGTTCTTTCACGTGAATTTTAAAATGGCCAAATTTAACAAAATATTAAATTGCGCATTTAGTTAAATGCATTATTTGCAAATTAATTTTGAAGAAAATATTAAAACATGAAAATTATCAAATTTGAGCCTTAAATAGAAGTTATTTTAAGGTTATATAGTGCTTCGCTCCAAATTTGATGCAGTTTAAACACAAAGCAAAAAAAACCAGAAAATCACAAAAAATTCACTTTTTGTATGACAATCTTATGCAGAATAACACATATAAAAAAACTTTTGCAAAAACTTTTTCATTATTCATCCAGTTACTTTTGTGGTAATTTTTTTGTATTTTAAAAATAAGCCAATTTTCTAACACCCTAAACTGGTGACCGACTCTAAGGTCTGGCCGAAATTAAGTCAGATACCCTACTAACCATTTGTAAACCACGTGTTATGTTAGCACGCTGTTTATAACTGTTTATAATGTTTTAATTTTTTTTTCTCAGAAAATTTCATTTTATTCCTTGATTAAATGGAATGAATTGATGTTTAAAAAATTTAGGCTAATAAATTCTTAACCCCAGGACTTTATAAGCTTGAATGAAAAACAAATATACATAAAATTAATAAAATATTAATTTATTCTATCATGGGTGGCGCGGGAGCGCCACGGGGCGATTAAGCCCCGTGGCGCCACGCCAACCATTATTAGAGAACGTGGGTAAATTTTGAGATTCATGTTCATCTCCTTCTTCTTATTATTATTCTAACGCTCAATTCTTAAAATCAATATTCCTCCTTCCTTACTGATTTATCAAAATAAAAAATGGGCTCTTTGGAAAGAAGAAAGAATTACGCAACTTTCTTAGGATCAACTTTTTTTATTTAGGTCCTTGTTATCGATTTATTAATCAAAATAATAAATTGAAAAAAATAGATAAATAAAAACTCCCAACCGCGCAATAACAGGCTTTTGGCAACATTAAGGATTGCACAGAGCAGAAAACGAACAGTCCTCATAGAAACCGAACAAAAAAAAGCAGACCGGTTTTAATTGGTGGCAGAAACCGTACCAGTTTCCAGCGTCGTCTGCTTCAACCGCACGGTAAACGGCGAAAACAACAGAGTACTTTTTTAATTCTTACATTACTGATGACAAAATTAATTCAAAGTTTTTAGAGCACCTGGTAAATTTTGTGATTTATGTTTATCATCTTTTTCTTTTTATTATTATTTATATTTCAAAAAAATGCGAGGGTGTCACACTGCAGTTTAACCCACGGCATTGCGCCAACTATACTTAGAGAACGTGAGTAAATTTTGTAATTCATGTTCATTATCTTCTTCTTATTATTATTTTTACTTTAAAAATTATAATTGCAATCATTGGTACACGGCACCGCGCCAACTATATTTAGACAACGTAGGTAAACTTTTTCTGGAGCGCCACTGCACCGCACTAACTATAATTAAACAACGTGGGTAAATTTTGTAATTTAAATTTTTCTTCTTTTTCTTATTATTTTTTATTTAAAAAAGTATATCTTGGCAACGGAATAATTATAAACATATGTCATTGCGTAGCTAATACTATAGTTTATTAGGCTATTTTTTAACTTAATTCAAAAAAAAATAATGATAGACTAGCCTTGAGAAATGCTCTAAGAATAGAGCAGGAAAAAGGGACGATTTTTCCCTGGGCGTATGTTTAGACAAAAAAGATTGGACCACTCTGAGATGGACATTATGTGGACTATAGAAAATTTGCATTTGGTTTAGCCAGCTGCTCACTAAAAAAAATTTTTACCATATGATAATGATTTGTTTATACATTGATCTAATCACACAGCATTGTTGCATTTTTTTTAGTTTAATGAAATGTCAATTGAAAAAATCATACTCACAGCAATTTTTGACAAGCGCGAAATCGCCACTTTTTCAAATTTATAGTTTTTTCTTACACATACAAATATAACCCTCTAATTGAAAAAGTGGCGAATTCGCGCTTGTCAAAGATTGCTGTGAGTATGATTTTTTCAATTGACATTTCATCAAACTAAAAAAATGCAACAGTGCTGTGTGATTAGATAAATGTATAAACAAATCACTATCATATGGTAGAAATTTTTATTTAGTGAGCAGCTGCCCAAACCAAATGCAAATTTCCAATAGTTCACATAATGTCCATCTCAGACTAGTCCACATCTTTTCTGTCTAAACATACGCCTGGGGAAAAATCACACCCTTTTCCTGCTTTATTATTAGAACATTTTTCAAGGCTAGTTTAAATAGTAAATTCTACAAAAATTTTTTTTAAAAAATTGCAGAAATTAAAACATTATTAGGTGTTATAAAAAAGTATCGGTTACACATAATTAGGTGACCGGCCTCAAAGCACATTGGTAGCTCGCAAAAAACTTAAAACACCACTCGTGTTCACCGCTGATTATATGCGATATGTCTTGTGCATTATGCATTGTGTGCAATTTAAAACACCTATTTTTAGGATTTTAATGTATTGTGTATATTTTAACGAATCAAGCAATTTTTGAATGATATTAGTCTAAAAAATAAAGATTAAAAGCACAAAAAATTATTTGGCGACTTTATACTTGTTGCCATAAATTTAATGCAAAAAATGTAATGAACTTAGCTTAACATTCTAGCTGAACATTCTAAGCATTACCTTGAGTCATCATGTAAAGTGTAAAAACCCCTTATAATATTTATTAAAAACTCTGAGAGTAAACGATTTAAAATTCTTGTCAATCCTTAATTTCAAAAGAAAAAACATAATTTTAAATATTAGTTCTAGTGCCATTCCAAGTTGCGTGAACGATTTGTGTTTATTTAAATCTTTATATTTACTGATTAGCTACATATATATAATTTACATCAATTTAAATGGTAAATAAAATAAAAATAAAATAAAAAATTAAATGAATAAACATGCTCTTGATTAAGGCTGATGCATACGACTCAGCAATAGAACGTTTGTCAAAAGAATATGCAGACACCTCACTCAATCAACATCATGATGAAATTTTACATAAATACGATGACTCTGGTTATATTTTTTAATTGTTAAACTTCCAATTTACTATGGAATTTTTAATCTATTAAGTCTCAATTTTTATATATATTTTTAATTTTCAATATTGCTACTGTTACATAAGTGCAACAACTATTAGCATAAAAATAACATTGACCCGCTTACTTACCTGGTATATAGGGTTTGGTCGAGCTTTGAAATCCACAGCTGAAAAACTTGAGATTTAGAAAAAGGAACTTAGAGTTGTATGAAAGATTATTTAAAACCCAGTGTTTACCAAACCCACACAAAAACTTACCCCTTTTTTAACTTAGTTTTAAATTCTGAGTTACGATTTTTATGAAAAATAAAGTTTTAAATTTTAAATTTGCTTTGGCTCCAAGAACTATGTATTCAGACAAATGTAAGTGTCTTAACTGAGTTGGAAAACTCGAACAGGACTGACCGACACAGAACGCGAACCTAGAACTTACATAGGCTAATAAAAAAAACCTGTAAAATGGGCACTTTGAGCATTCAGTTTGAAATAAATAATTTAAGTAATTCTTGGTGAAAAAAATCAGAATGTAAAACCTAAAAAAATTTAAAACAGTGGTTTTTCGCCACAATTCTAAAAATAAACTAGGTAATATTCAATTGTTTATTAATATAACCAGCGTGTTTGATCTGCAAGAATCTAATAACTATTACTCCCACAGTCGTTATCCGAGAGCGTCAGGAATTTTTGAAATTGTGAGAGAAACTTGTGGAACAATTCGATCTAGGTAAAACTGCAAATTGCATAACTTTGACTGACTATAAATACATAAGACATTCTAATATGTTTGTTTGGTTAAAGGTCAAATCATGTTTATGGAACATATAAAAGTCGAAGATTAATTGTTTTTATAAGTATGCGACTTAATGTTGTATGCGGTCCCAAATTCTACAATGCTATGGTCACTTCCTAATATAAAAAGGCTTTATTAATACATCGATTACAATGTTGAGCAAATAATGCTTTTTGATTGTTAAAAACAAAATATTTGCGTTTTTTAATCAAATCAAATTTTGATAAGTTATTTTTTCTATTTAAACGACACTGCTTTAAACGTTAAATCATTTAAATCAGAGGAGGTTCATGAGCTCACCTTAATAAATTAAATATTTAACTATTTAATTTTAATTTATGTTTTCAGACTAATCTGAAACTAATACTTTTAAGTACAACGTGTAACGTTATACTTTAAATATATTAAGTTAATATTTTTTTAATTCTTGAAAAAAAGTTTACAGTAACTTTTTACAAAATCAGACATAAAATTACTTTTTTATTCTTCAAGGAATGAGCACCAAATTAATAGAGAACCTGTAATAAAAATTAAGTTTTGATACGATTTAATAATTATTGCAAAAATTGACAGTTAAGTTGATGAATTATAGTAGCTTTATTTTCACGTCATATCCCTTGCAACAACTATAGTATTAATTTAAAAAAGACTGTACAGTTAAACAGACTATTAAGTATTAAGCAATTAGCTGAGTTTTCGCTGTTCATAATTATATAACTTGATTACTGGTTTTTAACAGATCTCATTTTGTACCAAATTCTCTTTATATATACTATTGGCTTAAAACTATAAAAACATGCGTAAATAGCAAATTATTTTTCTAAATTCTGTTCAATGTTTTTTCATGATTATTTTTTTGTTTTGGTTCGGTTCGATTTAATTCCTTATTATTAGGTTTGTCATATTATCATTAAATGCTTTACTGTTGAAGTACTGTAAACAGAACTAACACCCCTAAGACCTGCGCGGATGACACTGAACACAACTTTAAAAATTAAGTTGGTAAAACTGCGTTAAACTTTGCCAAGATAACACGAAAAAAGTTTAAAAATTTTCACACATAAGTTAATTGAGTTGTTTATAAGACACGATTGTATATATGATTGTATTGTATTGTGATTATATACTAATGTGATCATATTTGATTATATATGATTGTATTGTATTTTGATTATATACGATTGTTCAGAGTTTATGTACCGCACACACAGGGAAGAGCCTGGAAACGAGTTCAGGACAATGGAAGCAAAATCACCAGATGTATTTGCATAAACAATCATTGGGATTTTGTATCTTACTGTGCACCTCCTGAGTTTTGGAGCCCCATGAAATGCAGCCCCTCGATATGTACAAAAACGGGGTAAGTACTGAAGTTAAAGGTTGCTTTCATTGAAGACATATAATTTCAGGTTTTATTTTGTTAAAAATGTTTTATTAAAGAGACTTAATATATCTCACGTTAAAACAAGGTTAATTTTTATTTTTGTGGTTAAAGTTCAATAGTTACTAAATAAAAATATATAAATTTTTGGATTGATAGATTTAGGGTAACTGACTTAATTTCGACCACGCCTTAATTTCGGCCACGATTTAGGGTGTTAGAAAATTGGTTTATTTTTAAAACACAAAAGAATTAGCACAAAAGTAACTGGATTAATGTTGAATAAAGTGTTTTTGCAAAAGTTTTTTATTTTCGTTATTCTACATTATCAACATTTTCATACAAAAAGTGAATTTTTTATGCTTTTCTTAATTTTTGTTTTGTGTTTAAACTGCATCAAATTTAGAACGAAGCAATATATAACCTTAAAATATCTTCTATTTAAGGCTCAAAGTTGTTAACTTTCATGTTTTGATATTTTCTTCAAAATCATTTTGCAATGTGTTTAACTAACTGCGCATTTTTAACTGACTTTGTTTTGACGTTTTTTAACCAAAAAATAAAAATTTAACAAAAATAAAAGTTATTAAAACTTGTTTTTTTAAGGTTTTGACATAATTATTTAAAGTCTTGCTAATAACTATTAAAGTTCGCAAACGGGAAAAATTAAGTTATATATACCAGGAACAATACCTAAGGGTAAATTTGCAACCTTTAGAAATTTTTATTTTTCGTTTAAGCAATAGTTATGGCCAGTTTTTTGTAGGTGGCCGAAATAAATGGCACGCGCTTTAACTTCGGCCACTTTAAAAACAAAGTTTAAACCTTCACTGAATTTTAAATGTAACAGAAATAATCAAATTTTGCACTGGAATAACAAATATAGCTATTGTTTGATTTTTAGGCCAAATTTTGTCTTAATTAAAAAAACCAGAAAAAACTTATTCAAAAAAATAAAAAAAGGTGGCCGAAGTTAAGTCAGTTACCCTATATTTAACAATCCAAAGTTTTTAATTTAGATATTGCGGATCATATCGTGATTTGGTGAAACGGGAAAGAAACGACGGCGTGCCTTGTTTGTGCAATCGTTTATCTAATGTACGTTAAAATAATTATGGTGATTCTAATTAAGTACACTTGTGTGCAAAATCTTTACACCGGTGCACAGAAACAGATTCAGGCTTCCTTGTGAGCAGACTTTTAGATACTGATATACAAATTTCAAAATGCTGATGTGCGTATTTCGTAACATCAGCATAAAGCTTCTTTCTCGTGAGATTACGGTTTCTCCACAATATCACTAGTATAAAGACATCTATCTGCACACCGGTTTGCGGATTTGAAGGTTCAGTTCTTAACATTCTGAGATTACTTAAAAATTTTAAGATATTATCTTCTATTAATATGAAAATTCCTTACAAACTCTCATTGCTATTTCAGGAAAAATGCCAAATAATTGTTAAAGTGTTATTAGTAAACAGAAGCTGTCAGTTATAATGCCTTTTATCAGGGAGCCGGTTTTGCTGCTGCTGAAAGCTGTTTCTCCTATTACATGTCACCTCTTGACCATTTGTCACTTTTATTTTATGTTTATACGTGTGAATGTGACTTCTTGTCAGACTTCGTGAAAGTGTTTTTGATTTTTATTAGTAGTTTTCTGTGCAATTTTCTAGCACTCGACAAGATATCAATACGCTTGTATTCTTCAAACTTTTGTAATTTTCAAAACTTTAACCTTTTTTGGTATACGTTACTTTTTGTAAATTACATTTTGAAATAAACTCATTTTAAAAAATTGCTGCGCTTTTTTATGCAATTTGTATCTTTTTAGATTCTTGAATTCTAAGTAACACTAGCTTATCCCATTTGAAGACGTCCATAAGTGATGTAGGATTGTGAAATACTTGAAAATACTTTTAATTGAGTTTTACATCTAAGTTTTTAAACCCTTTCTTGGGATAATATCTCAAAAACTTGTAGGCCTTCAAAAATATAAACGCCTGAAGTTTTTGTAACTTTGAGTTTTTTATGAACCCTTTTGGAAATAATATCATTAAATGTATTTTGTTTTATTTTTGTACCGATAAGTAAAACCTGGCATGTTTTTTGTTTACCAAATGAGGTCGTCGAATTCGGGATCATATTTTGCAAATGGTACGAAGTAAATGACGCTTAACTCACCTCAACAATTAAATCCCAGCTAAAACAACGTTAATTTCTCTAACTTAAATTAATAGCAGTCAAGAGTTATGCCTGTCAAATTTTGTAAAGTCACTTATGATTTGATTGGCTTAATTGATTTTTTGTATATTTCTTTAATGGTTTATAATGTTGTCTTATTACCCATTTAACAAAAATAGTTTCGTATGATATGAAATATCTTATTAATTCGATAAAATTTGTGAATAAATTAATTCTAATAAATTAAATTTCAGGGTTGTTATGATCAACGCGACTTTCAATATGTCTTGCCTACCACTTCAACTACTTTAAGTTCTAATTCTACATTTACAAGTCCAAATTTTACAAACACATCTCCAGTGACAATAACTGGATCAACAAAAAATCCAACTGAATTATTAACTGCCACAAATGTTAGCACATTTAATGATCCTGTTGTCAACGTTACTTTTCCACCTGAAGATTCCTTGCTTATGACTACAAACGAAAATATTGTAAATTAAGATTTTTTTTAATTTTAAATTTTAAAATACGTTGCATATTAGAAAAAGCACAACATACTAATATCTATTTAGTGCTGTTTTAGAAAATACAATTTTTCCGCATTTTAATAATTTTTTGCTAAATATTTAACTTGAAAACACAGTGCAATATCTTCAATAGACTTTCGATCAGCTTAATTCAACCATGTCGTATACAAACTTCTCACCAAATATTTCAACCTTAATTACAACCTACAGCATTGATAGTGTAAAAACAACAACACCTGATGCAGGTATGCGTTTTAAAAAGTATTGGAAACGAGTTTTGTACAATAGTGGTCGATAATGTGTCTATCTTTGACTTTGACTGCTTTGACGTAATAAGCTTTAAATTAAATTGTTATTGGTATTGACAAGATAGAACTTCAGGTAAATACTTGTTGCTGCCAACGTAGGTGTGGTTTATTTTTCGCCTTTATTAATTACTACAGTATATTGAATTCGATTTATCAATTTAACAATGTAAACCGTTTCAATATCTCCCAACCGCTGGTCCTTGCGCGCCAAAAAAAGTGCGCGCGCAAGGTATAATGTAAGAATGTAAATGTAAATAGTGTGATTAGTCTGAGTTTGAGTTACAGTTATACAAATAGTCTGAGTTATGCAGTTTTACGTTTTACATTAAAAAAACTTTTTGAATAGTCTGATTTTAAAAAAAATCTATGTGGTTGTATAAAATTAAAAAAAATGCTTGATTAGAAAAAATTGAGTTAAAATTCTTTTAATTCACGAAAAAAGTTATTGAAAATAACCTATGCAGAACTTTTGTGTGGAATTTGAGTTTGAGTTCTCATTTTGAGAAAGTATTAACTATTTAGTTTACAACCGGGATCTCGCACCATGCACAAGAAAATAATCCTAAATGGATGATTAAAAAAGTTCAGAAAAATAAACAAGATTAAAAAAATAGTAGAACCTTTAAAACTTTCAAATAAGTAAGTTAAAAAGTAATTGCAATATAGAATCTTTTAAATGTATTTATTTATTTACGAATTAAAATTTAGATTTTTCCTTAAATACTTTCTTGGGCTAATCGAAATTTCAGTTTATAAAACAAAAAAAATTGAATATGTTCTAAGATGTAGTTTATATTTAATTTATTTTTTGAAATTTATTTTAACAAGATATCGTCTTATGGTCAACAGATCAACAAAATTCCACAGCACCGGAAATTACAAATCAAGAAATGCTCGAGCTTAGCAAGCGATATGATTACGCCGACCTTTTTGTGGTAATTTTTTTATACATAGATAAACTTCTGCAAATAAAATATTTCTAGCAGTATAAGCATTTAACTCTTTACAATTGTGATCGCACTTCAGACGCGAAGTGCGTATCGCGTTTACGGCTCAGTGTGAAAGAGGCGTAGAGACGGGGTGAAAATTCCAGCCACAGCAATTTAACATTAAGCTGCACTGATGCGTTTTCCGCGTTACTTTATTCCTTGAAAAATCGCAAACGGTTAACACGTTTTTCTACATATATTTTATTTATAAAATTGAAGGCTTATTTATATTGTGATATATTCCTGCAACACATTTGAAATAATATTTTAGCCATCCGTCGGTAGACATGTATGCCGTCTTAAAATTAATATGCCACGTATTAATTGTGGTTTTTGTACTACTACTCCACTTTGTTTGTTTACTACTTTGTTTGTTTCTACTACTCCACTTTGTCTGTTTACTACTTTGTTTGTTTCTACTACTCCACTACGCCTAGATTTACGAACTTTAAAAAGGATGTTTTGATTTTTTTTTAATTTTAAATAAAAAAATCTTCGGTTTTGAAAAATAAATCCCAATATTTTTATGTGATTACTTCGTTTTAGCAAGTCCAACTCTTGTTTTCACAGGCGTTTCCAAACAACTGATGAAATGTGAAATCAAAGGTTTAAAACAAGCATAATGTGTATGTCATATATTGAATGGAATACACTAATAAAGTTTCAGTATACATCGACCACACTGTTAGCGGGATATGTTCACCTGAAGTTTTTTAGTACACAATATTTTTGTACAGACAGAAAAATCAGTGATTTTTGTAAACTTTAAATCTTGAAAACCAATAAAATCTAATAAAAGTCATTTTTGATTTTCAAAAAAACAGGATCAGAAAATCAGAAATCATATTCCAAAAAGTTGATATTACTTATAAACATTCACATCACATTTACTAAACTCTTGACTTAACATCACCAGATGTAAACTAAATAAGCATCTATTTTCTTTAATTTTAAAATTTTATTTTGGAGATTATTCCTCACATTTTTTTGTTTTCAATTCACTATTTTTATAAATTTGTTTTTAAATTATTTGTGAAAAACAACTTTGCATACTGTTCTTTTTGAAAATACACTACGGACTTTGAATTTTTATGCTAGTAATTTTAAATATATTAAACGCGATAATAATTTAGAATTTAACCGACGAAATGGCTATTCAGGCAAGTGCAAAAGAAGCCATGGTTTTTATTGGTATGAACTAATTAATTTTAATAATTTAAACTTAAACTTCATAAATTCTCCACGATTCTGCGGTTACAACTGTGAAGTCCTTGTCTAGGGGTGAACTCTTCTACTTGGGTGTTTAGTAATCCACTTTACTATGTAATATTTTAATCACAAATAATTTTTAATTTTTGATAAAAAAATTGAAATGGATGTTTTTGATTAAAAGCTAAGTTTTTAGGTTGAAATTAAGAACGTAACCGCTTACCGTCAGAAAAGAATGACCAATATACTCCCAAATCAGAAAAAAATTTAAAAAAAATGCTAGTGATAATGTAACCAACTGTTCGTAAATTGCATCACACGTTTCGCTACACCTGATATTTTCTTGACGAACGAGTGGTTTACTCGAGCTTTACTTGATATTTACTTAAACACCCCGCTAATTTTGCCCTTATGAATTTATCTTTAGGGCTGGTTCATACTTATGACAAAACGTCCTATGGACAAAGTCCAATGGACTTTTGTCCTTTGGACAAAATCCAAAAGGAAAAGTCCAAAGGGAAAAGTCCAAAGGACTAAATCCAAAAGACAAGGTATTCATACTTTTGTCCTTTGGACTTTTCCCTTTGCATTTTGTCCTTTGGACTTTGTCCAAAGGACGAATTTTATGTAGCGTTCATACTTCGTCCAATGGAAAAAGTCCAAAGGATGTTTTGGCTTGTCCAAACGACGTTTTGGCTTTTATAAAATTGTCCTTTGGACTTTGTCTAAAGGACGTTTTGTCATAAGTATAAACCAGCCCTTAGTCGTTTAATTTTAATTATTCCTGCAGAAAAAAATTTTAAAAATCTATATAATTTTGAAACTTTTAAAGAAAAATTATCAAATTCTGATGAAAGTAAGGCAGTAAAGAAACAGAGTTTATTGTAGTGAGTATCATATCATATATAAATACAGGACGTTTCGACAACATAGGATAATTCTAATCTTCAGCTAAAATAAATAAATCTGAAATATATGTAAATATAAAAATATTATAATTTAACATGATAAATTTATTTACACATAATACAAAATTAAAATTATACTAATACAATAAATGATATTGAAAAAAGTTCTTTTGAGAAAAAAAGTAGTAAAATGAATTAATTTGGGAACACCCTGATATTAAAAATAAGACTTGAGTTGAGGTAAAATATACACGGTGTTAAATAATATAACATGTTGATATTAGATTTAACAGAAAAAGATTGAGATTGAAAAAATTTATTTTGAAATTTTTGTTTAAAAAGAAAAAAATATAAAAGAAAGAAAAAAAGCAATACAGACTAAGTACAAGAAAAACAAAAACATATTACAGGAAACACATGAAATTTTAGAAACATTGCAATGGTAATGAAGACATTTTATCATTAAGCTCAGGTTTGTCCCCACTTATGCATATAACATAGATAAAAGAAAGTATATGCATAAGTAGGGACCAACATGAGTTTAATGATAAAATATCTTCATTACCATTGCAATGTTTCTAAAGTGTCACGCTTTTTTGTAATATGTTTTTGTTTTTCTTGTACTTAGTCTGTATATCTTTTTTCTTTCTTATATATTTTTTCTTTTAAAATTTTTCAAAATATATATTCTCAATCTCAATCTTTTTTTTTAAATCTAATATCAAAATAATATATCTTTTGACACAGTGTTATATTTCGCTTCAACTTAAGTCTTCTTTTTAATATCAGGGTGTTTTTAAATTAATTCATTTTGCTATCTTTTTTTCAAAAAACTTTTTTCAATATCATTTATTTTATTAGTATAATTTTAATTTGGTATTATGTCTAAAGCAATTTTTTATGTTAAATTATAAAATTTTCAAATTTATATATATTTAATATTTAATTAGATTAGCTGAAGATGGCAATTAGCCTATATTGTCGAAACATCCTGTATTTATATATGATATGATATTCACTACAATAAACTCTGTTTCTTACTTCCTTATTTTCATCATAATAGTACTTTTCCCAAAAGGAGTTTCTATTGCAATTATCAACTTAATTTAATTTAATTTTACACCAATGTTCACGCAGGTAATATTTTAGTAGGATGATTTATTATGAGTGCAAGTGCAATGTTTCATCAAAAAGCATTTAGGATAACATGATGTATTAAAATTTATTTAGCATAAACTGATACATTAAATCCCGTTAGCATAGCGAAACATATCATCGTGCAGTAATTTTTGTGAAGTGAGGTTTAAGCTAAAAGAACTATAAAAACGACAACGATTTTTTAGCATTATTTACCCGTATGCCTACAGAAAAAGCCCTTATTCAAAACTATTCTATAAAAATGCCATCTGATTAGTTTAATTTTATTTTGACTAATTAATGATCATTCATAAAGGATACCTAAAACATTTATTAAAAATTATTGTATAAGTTTTTTTATGTAAGAAAAATACTTCACTAAACAAAGTGTAGTTTTATGGACATTTGCTTCAAGGTTTATCATTTTTTTTTCTTTTTTTAATTTTATATTTACTTTATATTAGGTGCCGAACTAGACGATAAAACCAAAAGAAGAATATCGCACCACAGCCATGAATTTATACAAACATGTTCGTTTAATGGAAGGGCATGTGACTTTGAAAAGTAATTTTCTTTAAAATTCTCGAAAATAGGATTATAAAATAGTTCTTTAGATAAAAAATCCTTGTTTTTAATATTGAGTCTTTTGTTTTTGAAACTTCTGTTTTATACATTTTTATTATTATATACAAATATATTTTTTTTACTTTTGTTACTGAAAAATGTTTTGTTAAAATCCATTAATTTATAGAAACCGTTCAGAAAAAAAGATATCAACAAAGAATAAATAGCCAACAATAAGCAAACAGAAAACGTTTAGGTTTTTTGAGACAAACAATAAATTATAAATCAATACAAAATCACTGAAAAATCTTGTTGAAAGGAGAAAAAATAACTAAAGTAATAAATTTAATCGTTTTTTTGCAGTAATTAATTTATTTTTTGTGAGATGTTTTTTATAATCCGTTTGTAAAACATCAGCTTGAATTATTTTAGCTAAAAGATAATGACAAACGGTTCTATCAATACAAAGGTGGCTTTTCAATCAATCAATACAAAGTTTTATAATCCATACAAAGTACATGGTTTTAAGCAATATAAGCTTTTTATATTTTTATTTATTTTTAGTTCGAGACAACATGTAGTTTTCTAATATATATAGTACTCAAAAACTGCATTTAGATATTTAAATCTGGAAATATTGTAAGCGGCTGACCTATAGCCTACATTGCAAATAAAACTTAAGATAACAAAAAAAGAAAGTAAAAAAAAAACAATTTAAATCAAGCAAACTTAAGTGTACGGTACCGAGTCAAACTTTTTTTCTTTGGTTTTGATTGTTTTTTGTAAAAACCTTACCCCTGCCCCCAATAGTCCACAAAATTTTTTTCATCAAAATATCCCCAGTGGTTAAGGAGATATGACCCACCAAAGATGGCGTTTTTCGACAATTCTGTACTTAAAAGATTGCTCAAGCAACTCAGGATTTTCTTAGCTATTGAAATGTCATATAGTATTCGTGATCACATTATATACGTTTTGCTCAGTGGGATAGGTTGTGGGAGGAGGAGCGGCAAAACAGGGCATCAAAATGCAGGTGCGAATATGGCTAAAAGCATGCCGCGCGGGCGGGTTATTAGAAAGGCGGGGGCGCGTTATTAGACCTAAATGCCGGCGTACTGTTATGCGGGCGGTGTCCTTTTATGTCTGGGAATTCCTTTGGTTTAGAACAATGGTTTTTGCCCAACGTGATCCGTATTAAAATTTATATTACAAAAAATGCACTCAAAGAAAGCGGCTACTTTGTATACTTTAATTTGATACCTTTATCATTTATATTGGTGCAGTATTTGTCGATATTTTGCGTTTCCCGTATGAAAAATCACAGATTTTTTCGTTAAAAACAACAAATGCAGCAGTGATTCGATGAGATTTGCCTAATATTTTTGCCTACACTTTAAATTTTTAGCAAAAAAATCGCGGGTTTTTTGTATAGGAAACGCAATATCTCGACAAATACTGCCCCAATATTAACGATCAAAGTATAGAATTCAAGTAGAAATGACCTCTTTTTTGAGTGCATAATTTATAATTTAAGGTCTATTCATACTTATGACAAAACGTCCTTTGGACAAAGTCCAAAGGACAAAAGTCCTTTGGACTTTGTCCAAAGGACAAAGTCCAAAGGGAAAAGTCCAAAGGACTTTGTCCAAAGGACAAAGTCCAAAGGGAAAAGTCCAAAGGACAACGTATTCATACTTTTTGTCCTTTGGACTTTTCCCTTTGGATTTTGTCCTTTGGACAAAGTCCAAAGGACAAATTCTGAGTAGCGTTCATACTTCGTCCAAAGGACAAAGTCCAAAGGACGTTTTGGCTTGTCCAAAGGACGTTTTGGTTTGTCCTTTGGACTTTGTCCAAAGGACGTTTTGTCATAAGTATGAATAGACCTTTATAGTGTAATACCATTGAGAAATCATTCAAGTACAGAATTTTTAAACACACCATTTTGAAGGGTCATATTTCCTGAAGCAATGGAGATATTTTGATGAAAAAGATTTTGTGGGCTATTGGCGGCAGGGGTAAGGTTTTCACAAAGAATTATTAAAATCGACGACCAAATGTTTGACTACCATACCTTTAAGTAGAAGCAACAAGTGTAGTAAGCAAAATAATAATGATAGGAAAGTAAAAATAAAAAATCATTAGGGTTAAATCATTATTAGGGTCTTAACACCCAATTTGTTGCTTTTGTCTCCGTTGAATTTAAAATTAATATTCTTAGGACTTTCCTGACTACAGCTTTATATTCCACTATAAAGCGCCTTAAAGTTGTTTACAGTATAATAGCCACACATATAATTTCGCTCCGTTATGATAATAGAAATTGTAGCAAAATATTTTTTTAAAATTTTATAAAAATTAAGGATTTATATTTTTTTTTAATAACAACAACATATTTAGTAATAATTTAGAACTTATACTACCATTTATAAAAAGTCTGCCAACACTGGAACCAGTTTAAAGATATGTTTTAATGACAGTTATTAACCGTTTTTTTATGTTTTTTTATATTTTTAATGTTGTATTATAGGCATTTCAAAGCTCGAATTGATCCCATCTATGGTCAGTGTTACACCTTTAACTGGGATCCGAAATTGAAACTGAACAGTAGCCGAGCTGGATCCAACTATGGTCTCAAAGTCATGTTGCATGCCTTGGTAATGTGTCGTTTACAAGCATCATAATAAGCAACCAGGGAAATTTGTAATTCGTTACAAGCTTAGCTAATTTAAAAAATTTTATTCAAATAATTTCTTATTGGGGTCAGTTTATCAAATCGCACTTCCTCTAATACTTTATTTTAGAAAAAAATGCGATTCGATGTTTAGTTTTTTTTCAATTAAAATGTATTTCGTGATACGCGTTTTGGACGCACGTTTTGGCCTAGAAAATTGCAAAAAAAAAATAAAATTAGAAACTTGAAATTTAGAAATATACAAGATTTTAAAAGCTCGACAATATAAGCGATAAGTGCAAATCTATCCAATAAAATCTATTTTTATTACAAGAATTTTACAGTCATTTTACTTTGATTTATAGACTTCGGAATATCTTTTTACTTCGGATTCAGCCGGGGTTCGAATTTCCTTACATGACCAAGACAAGGAACCATTTCCCGAAACTTTTGGCAGAAGCGCCCCTAACGGATTTGTTTCTTCGTTTGGAGTCCAAATGGTAATTTTTTATGAAAATAATTTTTCGATAGGAGAATATACCGTTATTTTGCAAAAAATAACTTACTTAAAGTATGCTGCAAAAGTAAGCATAAAATAATCAGTGGCTATTTAAAATGTGGTGATGATTTAAAATTAATCTTTACCAGGGTCAAATTTAAAATCCTGCAAAAATATTTTTAAGGATTTAAACCTAAGAAGTTCATTATTAATTATTTATATTTTAATATTACAATATACCATTTCTCAAGTATTTTTCAAATAAACCTCATGGCAACCCCAGAAGATTTCGTAAATATCTACACTATATTCTGGGAAATATGACTTAGTGGAACATTGTGTCACACTAAATATTGCTTCGTGCGATGTATTTTTTTAATGTTCGAAAAATACGTTTAATCTAATTTGGGAAGGCAGGTTAAAACCTGCCCCTTGCTTGCCTCTATCAAATATTTTACTGTTTCCTACTTGCCTGTTACAATATAATCTACTTGCTTCTGAACTGCTCCTACCTTGGCCCTGAGGCTTAGCTGCCTTCTATCTGCCTCTTTACATGTATATACTTTAAAATAGGAGCCATTACCACTTGCCTCCTACCTGCTTCCGTGAAACTTTTGGCTACTACCTGCATCAAGACATTTTTGCTGCATCCTAACTACCTTTAACCTACCTATCTATAACATTAATGGTGAATTTGCATGTTCATTAAGTCAGTAGTATAAATTAAAGCTATAATTTTATAGCCTTTCAGCATTTTTGAATACCTATTTTTGACTCAAAGTTAAAGCAATATGCAAACTTCTAAAGTAACAACATAATTATGTAATTTTTTTGCAAATAAGGCGTTAAAAATATGTTTCAAAGTTTTAATAAAAAATACCGTTAAAAAATTGAAAAATTGTCAAATTGCCGTTAAAGCTGTATAATGATATTTGTTTAAAAGAACGCCCATTTATGAATTTGTAATAAATGTTTTATTTGTTTTTTATTATTCAACGAATAATGCTGTATATTTTACTCCAAGACCTATGGATTTAAGCACTGAAAGGTCTTTTTTAGAGTCGCAATAACATATTTTGTTAAATAAATTTGAGTTTTTGATTTAGTCTGAGGTAATATTTTTTGAAAAATAAAGTAAAAAAATTCCTAAACTCGCTACAAACATTGTGTAATTTCAAGTTAAACTTTTAGTTTAGGGCTTAGACTTACTTAGATTTTAAACTTCTATTCAACCACGTTTAAATTTTTAATTAGCCAATAACTTGATTTTCCTGTCTCTTAGCCGCAATTTTTACCAAACTTTGCTTAAATACCTCTTTAATAAGACAATAAATACGCTGAGCTTTAAAAAATAGGGATGCAAAACATTTTTTCCTTCACTTCGTATTTTTAGCGAAAAAATCGAGAGTTTTTTGTACAGAAAACGCAATATCTTGACAAATCCTGCACTAATCCTAATAATCAAGTATGAAATTAAAGTAGAAAATAGCCGGTTTCTTTAGGTCCATATTTTGTAACTTAAATTTTTTATACTTATTGAGCGATCTTTCAAGTACACAATTATCGAAAAAAGCAATTTTCTGGGGGTCATATCACATGAACCACTGGAAATATTTTAATGAAAAAGTTTTTGTCAGTTATTGAGAGCAGAAGTAAGTTTTTCACAAAAAATCACAAAAACGAAAACAAAAAGTTTGACTAGGTACCGCAACTTTTAACACATCAAAAATAAAAAAATAAACACGCTCAACTTTTTAGTAACAGACTCTAATGCTTTTAGAATTCGAAAACTATTTTTAATGGTTGTATTTTAGCAGGTACTCGAACATATGCCAGAACCACATGGAGCTTGTCTCAGTACGCATACTCACGATAACTACATATACAATGAGACTTATTCTGTGGAGGTAAGAATTAGTTTTAATCCTTTTATCATGTTAAAGTTTTAAAACAATACTATTTTAGGCACTTAACCTAATCATAATAAAAAACGCACCAGATGAGTTATAATTATAATTATTGTCTTTATAACAATACGTGCATCACTATTTGTTTACTCGCCCCTATTTGTTTTTTTCACATCTGTGCATGCATTTTAAAACCTTATTCACGCAAGTAAACTTTTAATACTACACAACTGTAGTCGCCAAAAAGAACATTTCTTCCTCGCATTTTGGATTTTAAGTCAAAAAAATTTCGGAAATAAAAGCTAATTTTTTCCGAAATACTTAGCCCCAAAAAAACTGACGTGTTATACTGTTATTTAGCTGGCCTACTATTTAAATCAAAAGCACAAACCAGAAATTATAACTCGTATTATAAAAAATAACTTAATTTTTAGAATCATGTTTTTCAAACAGCTAACGGTGAAATTGTTTTTTAATCTAAAAATTTTTTAGTACAAATCGTAAGATTTAAACTTTGCACACAAATTTCAAATTTTAAACCAAAAACAGCAAGTTCAACTGATTCTAGTTTGTTGTTTGCTTGCGAAAATTTTGAAACTGTAAAATTCTAAATGTGGTCAAGTTTTTTTACAGTCGACGTACAGTCAAAAGTTTTTATCTTACCTTTTGAGCTAAGGTTAGTTTTTATTTTACCTTTTGAGCTAAGGTTAGTTTTTATCTTACCTTTTGAGCTATGGTTAGTTTTTATCTTACCTTTTGAGCTAAGGTTAGTTTTTATCTTACCTTTTGAGCTAAGGTTAGTTTTTATCTTACCTTTTGAGCTAAGGTTAGTTTTTATCTTACCTTTTGAGCTAAGGTTAGTTTTTATCTTACCTTTTTGAGCTAAGGTTAGTTTTTATCTTACCTTTTGAGCTAAGGTTAGTTTTTATCTTACCTTTTGAGCTAAGGTTAGTTTTTATCTTACCTTTTGAGCTAAGGTTAGTTTTTATCTTACCTTTTGAGCTAAGGTTAGTTTTTATTTTACCTTTTGAGCTAAGGTTAGTTTTTATCTTACCTTTTGAGCTAAGGTTAGTTTTTATCTTACCTTTTGAGCTAAGGTTAGTTTTTATCTTACCTTTTGAGCTAAGGTTAGTTTTTATCTTACCTTTTGAGCTAAGGTTAGTTTTTATCTTACCTTTTGAGCTAAGGTTAGTTTTTATCTTTTTCCTTCTGCTAGGGTTTATCTTTTCTTTCTCTAAGTTAGGTTCTTCTTCGCTTCCGCAGGTAGGTTGTCTTCCTTCGCGATTTTTTGTAGGGGCTTTTTCCTTTTGAGTAAGGTAGTTTATTTTTGAGTTAAGGTCAGTTTTTATCTTACCTTTTGAGCTAAGGTTAGTTTTTATCTTACTTTTTGAGCAAAGGTTAGTTTTTATCTTACCTTTTGAGTTAAGGTTAGTTTTTATCTTACGTTTTGAGCTAAGGTTAGTTTTTATTTATTTTATAGTAGTTTTTATCTTACCTTTTTGAGCTAAGGTTAGTTTTTATCTTACCTTTTGAGTTAAGGTTAGTTTTTATCTTACCTTTTGAGTTAAGGTTAGTTTTTATCTTACCTTTTGAGCAAAAGTTAGTTTTTATTTTACCTTTTGAGCTAAGGTTAGTTTTTATCTTACCTTTTGAGTTAAGGTCAGTTTTTATCTTACCTTTTGAGCTAAGGTTAGTTTTTATCTTACATTGTTGAGCAAGGTTATTATTGTTATTTTTTTGCTTTTATTTACTTTTGAGCTAAGGTTAGTTTTTATCTTACTTTTTGAGCAAAGGTTAGTTTTTATCTTACCTTTTGAGTTAAGGTTAGTTTTTATCTTACGTTTTGAGCTAAGGTTAGTTTTTATCTTACCTTTTGAGCTAAGGTTAGTTTTTATCTTACCTTTTGAGCCAAGGTTTGATAAAAACAATAATATGATAATGTTTGCAGTAAACTAACACATACATAAATGTTGGTCTGGGCCATCTAGCACAATTTTAGCCTTGCTAACTCCCTCTTTCCATTCTTAGAGGAGCATAGTGAGTAGTTTGGTAATGTGATTTTCTGTAAGTAACGATAGAGGAGTAAAGACTTTCGTCCTGAGATTGGGCGAGGGTTCTCCTGACCCTTTGAAAGAATTTTTCTTCATCATTGTTTATTGTGAGTGCTTCATTGTGGAGTATTAAGTTTATTTGTGTGTAGTTTATGTGATTTGTGATTTGAATGTTTTGTTGTGTATTTCTGTTCAGATGTTTGTTGTGTAGTTGTTGTAAAAAATTGTTTGGTTTTTAAGCCTTCTAGGTGCAATTTGTTGTCGTTTACCACCAACCAATCCTTTCATGATGATTGGCCTGGACCAGCACGCTCCTCGCATTTTTCTCATTCTCCTCGCTCCTCAATCCTTTTCTCCTTTGGCACAATTTTTTCAGCACAATCATACACTCCAAAGAATAATATTAAACTTGATTTCTAGCAAGCAGTAAACTTAAATTTAAATTTATAAATTGTTGATTAAGTTGAATCAATTTTTTAATATTTTTGTTTATAGGGTTGTTATCGGGACTGTCTGCAACACAAAATTAGTTCCAAATGCGGGTGCGGCGATCCACGTTTTCCGGTTTTTCAACCATTTAAGCACTGCCCATCCACAAGCGAAGAAAAAAGTACTACAACTTTGAAAATTTATTATTTTTTTATTTGTTCAACGACCCGTTCGTCTGCATAAACTTAATAAAATGAATTTAGGTGTAAACAAATGGCAACATATATTATATTTTTTGCAAGTCTTGAGGTTTTACAAGACGCTGCAAAAAGTTCACTATTTAACCCATTCCGTTTTATTTAACCCTTTTTCTCAGTTACAATCGTGAAACCTTCGTATGTCTTATGTCGTACCTAGGTCATTTGTAATTTTTGAGCGTGATTAGTGCCTAGAGAGCGAGAAAATTAGAATGGTTAAAGCTGTACGGTAGAAATATGCAGAATTTTGTTCACGGATACAGAGTATTACATAAAATATTTTATATTGCACAAATTTGCAAATTGCTACCGTACAGCTTTAACCATTTCAATTTGCTCGCTCTCTGGGCACTGATCACGCACAAAAAAATATGTAAGACCTAAGTACGACCTACTTTAGGCCATACGTAGAGTTTACCGCGGTAAGGTTTACATAGAACATTGGTCATACAAAAATACCACCACCGTAGGACAAAAGTTTCACCTTTGTCGCACAAAGTTTTCACGATTGTAACAGAGGAAAAAGCAATTACGGGCATGGTTAAAGGGTTTTTAAAAAACAATTAAAAAAACAACACAGCTTAGGTAGTTTTGGCGCAGCAGAATATCATTCCATTACACCAAAAATCTACAAACACTAGCATATATTTAAAACACACACGCAAAAACGAACTTATAAAAACGTTTATCCCGACAAGGAAACTAAAGAAGACGGTCATTTCTACGTTTATTTTGACAGGGACAATCAATAGGATTAACAAGCTGAATCAAGTTGTGTTGTTTGTGCGTAATTTTGCAAGAACTCCCCTAGGGCTCACAATTGTTCACTAAAAAATCTAAAAACGATTGAAACATTTTTCTCTAAACTGTTTATAATCAAATAATGAAACAAATTTAACAATTTGGCATGTTTTTTTGATCTTGAATGGCTTTAATTGCGCAAGCAAAAATAAATTTTCCATATCAAAATCTAAAAAAACACAAAAGTGCATGAAAAATAATTAAACGTTTTGTTAAATGGTGTTTTTTGCAGGAAAATGTTTAACCAAATACACAAAAATATTTTCTGAATTAAGAAATATGAAAGACTGCAACTGTCAAAAACCGTGCCGGTAAGAATTGATTTTTTTTTGTATATAGATTTTGATATAATAAAAACTAAAGGCAAACCACATGGTTTGTCTATCTGTTTAATTTTAATACATTCATGTCTTTGTATTGTTTCGCGGAATTAAAGAGGGAGGCAATAAAAAAGAGTAGGTCGCCACGTTCATTGAAGATAAATATGTTTAGTGGCAGAAAGCGAATCTATGGCGTCGTAATTCTGAGTAGATCTTTAACACTGAACAGCTTTTGTTTAAACAGGAGTCTTTTGACTATCGTTTCGGGGAATAAAAGTAGGGAGCCAACGAATCAAATCAGTGCGATTGTTTTTTATATTAACATATCGATAAAATTTATCGAAGCCAAGGTTTGCTGTTTGAACTGTACCAAAAAAAAACTAAAAAAACTAAAAAAGGATTTATTCAGATGGCGTACAAAACACCGATGCTTATTTATTCTTACGGTGTAGCTTTTTGTTTCACTATAAAGCGTTTTGTATTTTGTTATACAGCATATATTACTATAGCATTTGCTTCGAAACCAACTTTCCCAAATAAATTAAAAAATTTGAACTTGGAGCTGGCCAGAACCAATGATCTTTCCCAATCTCAAAAGTTTGAGCACAGTTCTAAGTCCCAATGTTTCAATTTAATTAAAAAAGTAAGTTTTCAACCATAGTTCACAGTAACATTTGCTTGAATGACAATAAAATATAAACTCAAAAACTGCTAAAAAATTGTACAACTTTTAATTTATAAATATATAAAGCAATTTATAAAGCATTTTCTAAATACAGAACATGCATTTTTTATAAATATCACTTCAAAACATTAATTTTTTACCTATCAAATGTTTCTTTATTAATTTTAGTGAATCAATCTATACCACAATGTACTCAAGTTCCTTATGGCCTACTGGAGATTTTAAGGTTTTTTTATTATATTTATTTTTTATTTAATTTGCCTTCATTTAAAATAATTATACTTTAAAAAATTTTGAAGTATACTTTTAATAGTATTTGTTTTAACATTTTACGTAATGTGTAGTAATGATATTAAAAAAAGCAATGTATCCTTTTACTCTTTTATTTATACGTTTAACAAAAGATATATAGCCACATAACCTACTTTTACGTTATGAATTGGCTACTATGAAACAATATAATAAACAACAATAAATTTTGTGTATAACAGATTTATCATGAACACTGCTGATTTCATTTAATTCTTTGTATAACAGCACCATGATTCAATGCTTTTAGTAAAACTTTATAAAAATTATTATATTTATGTATACGTCACTGACGTGTATAGCTAGCTAGCTAGCTATACCAAAAAGCAACGTGTTAAGTAAAAGAGATTCAGAAAAATACCTGATAGTAATTTTTCATTAAAAAATGATTTAAACTTTGTACCACAGAGGACAAACATGTTTTTTTAATTTGCTGTAAACATGTTTAAATTAAAAAAATATTTATGTTTTTTATTAAAGAAAATCATAAAAACCACAAAGTATGTAGAATTTACTTAAAACATTGTTAACAGTAAAAATATGATCTTTTAGTTGACAAAGTGTTCCCCACCCAATAACAAAACTTGCTTAAAACATTTCGCGGACAATTCGGCAGTGGTGGAAATATTTTATGAGCGTCTCAACTATCAAATGACTCGAGAAAATGCCGCATATACGGTATAATTTTAATCAAAGTCATTCTTATAAAGTACTATATAGTATTAATTTTTATGATTAAAATAATTATTTTATGATATAAATTATTATCCACTTATTACTCTTATTTCTCGGCAAGATTTATTTACTAAAGAAATAAATTTAAGCAAACAATCTCATCATTGCTAGAGCTAAAAGCTTCCAGTCTGAAATTAAGGGCGTAACCGCTGTCCTTTAGAAGGAGATAAAGAATAAACGCGCGAGTGAAGAAAATTAAAAAAAAACGTTGTCAACGATTATCTAACGAATTGTTATTTAGTAGTGTCATATGTAGGGATCGACCGGGGTCCCGGCCCGGGCCCCGGTAATGCAATTTTCTCTACCCCGGCCCCGGCCCAGCCCTGGTAAATGCAAATTTCTCTACCCTGGCCACGGCCCCGACCCCGCCCTGGTAAACGCAAGTTTGTTTACCGCGGCCCCGTCCCCGGTCTTGGCATTTTAGAATTCAAATAAGCCGGGGTAAACCGGGGTAAGAACCCCTAAGAATGCAATATATATACCTATTTTTATATAGAGAGCTAATTTAATCGCTTTAATATGAAAATATTTATTATACTTATATTAGGTTTTATTATAACTTTTATTTAATTAAAATTTCTTATTTTAATCATAAATCCTTATTTTAATAATTTAAAAACTTTTTAAGCATTAAAAACCATTTGTAGATTTTGTATACAAAGTGAGGGTTTGACAAAAAATATATATTCATAAGACGTACAATAGATATTAAAGTTATTATAATATCAGCAAAAATATATAATATAACGAAAAATGTGCAACTCCTATATAAAAAAGTACGGAAAAGGTGGCCTTTATAATGAGCCTCTCCATTTAAATGGCACCCTCCCTCCATAATAATGGCTTTTTAATTCAAAGGAATATGCCGTTCGCCTACGTCACTTTACACTAAATGCGCACGCATCCCGCAAATGAAATAAAATGTTTTTATTGATCCGCGCACATTTGTGCTGAATAACGTAGGCGAACAGCATATTTTCCCGCATTAAAATGGCTACTTTGCCATTATTATGGAGAGTGTCATTTAAATGGAGAGGCTCATTATAAAGGCCACTTTTTCCGTACTTTTTTATATAAGAGTTGCACATTTTTCGTTATATTATATATTTTTGATATCAGTACTTATATCAAAAATATATAACCCAAAAAATTGTCGGTTGTACAGTAATTTTTACCTAAATTTAACAAGCAATGTTTATTGAACATGTAACTTGTCACGCGCAAGCAACTTTTTGTACATTCAATAAAGATTTTCTCGCACAGCGATATTTGGTACACCAAAACCGTTTTTTTTTACACTTTTATAAAATCGTTGCGTAGCAGAAATTAGCAGAAAATGGTAATGGTGAAAGAAAATTAGCTAATGTGTGAGTTTTTCTATGAAAGTTTCATTGTGCAACTGGACTTACAGCTTGGAATATATATTCTTGCTTGTATTTTTAGGTTATATTGAAAGTGTTTAAACTTAAGTTGATGTTAAAACATTTTTTAAATAAATAAAAAAATTCAAGTTGACGTCTTGTTTTTGTTTTAGCATTTTTAATTTTATTACTAAAAATACATTGACATTCATTAAATTTTATTATTATTCGACATTCTATTATTTGGACTGGGTCCCCTTGTTTTGGCTGGAAAACCCTGCGGAGTTATGGTTGAATTATATCTGGCTGACGCTGAAAATTAGAATGCAGACATGAGGGGACCAATTAAAATTGTGCGGTAATGACTTTAAAAAAAAACAAATAAGAACGCAGAATTTTTTTTAATTCCACCTTTTCATAAAATATACAAAAATTAACCAACTTCAACCCTTAAAAAATTGCATTTAGGTTTCAAATTAAGTAATTTGATAAAGAATTATTAAAACACTGTCTCTAATCTTTATTATTAATCCGCTTTAGTGAAAAATTTTAAATGTTTTTGTTGTTAAATAGTCGATTCAATACTGCAAATACCGCGGTCAGCTAGATTATATTTGCCTATAGTCTATTTTTTGAGCCAATCCAGTCTTTTTATACCGCCCAAAACACACCAAATGTAAATTGTTTTAAACAAAAAACTGTTTGCATTTAATTTGAAAAAATGTTTTCCATTAAAATTTGTTAAAATAATTAAAAAGAAATTCCAGTAAAACTGCTGTTGAGCTTTTATTTTAAAAACAATTTGCTAATTTAATATCCGTTTTTTATAATATTATATTTTTCATAAAAGTAGGAATATATGTATAAACCAAAAATGGTAAACACCAAATTTTTAAACCAAATTTTGCTGAAAATTTGTACTTGTGCGAATTTAATACTAAAACCCCGCCAGTTTTACTAATTTTTGGGCGCACCGATTTTTAAAAACACTGTGTCGCAACGCATATTATGATTTATCTTACTGTTTTGCAAGTAAATGCGATACACAAAAAAACAAGCACTTAGAACAAGAAAAATCCCTGCGCAAAAAATCATTGGTATATGCACAGAAAATCTCGTGTATTAGAAATGTTGCGTTTTTTCCTGCACAATTTTTTTCAAAACTTAATGTATAATAGGAAATTTTTTTGGGCTATAAGTTTTAGATAAACCTCGAGAAATTACAAAAAGTTGTGCAAAAACGATTTCATTGAAAAAGCTCTGTTGAAATTGATTTTATAATTTTTGGCTAAAGATAAGTTAGCTGATCCAAAAGGTCCCGGAATTTTCGTCTTCTACATCTGGCCTTCAGAAAACTGGTCTTTTGAGTGCGATTTTATAAACGTACTTTTACAAAGTTTTTTTATTTAGCGACTTGAACAGTGAAATGTAAACCATTTTTTCTTTAAGCCTAAGCAAAACCTGAAAATCAAGTTAAATTTTTTTTTGATAAACTTTGATTAAATGGTTTCTTCTTGAAGATTGAAACACTACGCTTAAGCAAAACGCAAAAATCATGCAAAATTTTATGGTTGTAAATTTTTATTTAATGATTTGTTCTTTGAATTAAAGAGTAAACAAACACCATAGTTTTTCGCAAGCTTAAGCGAAGCCTAAAAATTACGTGAAACTTTATTGTTTGGGAGGAAACTCGCTTTTTTAAAATGCATTTACCAAATCCTATCTAAAAGACGTGTTTTCCGAAAATGAGATGTTTTAAAGTTAGCTTTCCGAACAAGAGATGTTAAAAGTCGTGTTGTAGAAAGTACTTTACTTTTACTGTAACTAATAAAAGTAACTGATTTGGAATTACTTTTATTTATATTTTTATTCGACTTTTAAATTTCACTTACTTACTTTTACTCTTAAGGCTGGTTCATACTTATGTAAAAACGTCCTTTGGACAAAGTCCAAAGGACAAATACAGCGTATGAACGTATGTAAAAACGTCCAAAAATAATTTTAAAAATTTTTATTTTTCAAATTACTTTTGCTTTTACTAAATAATCGAAAATCATTACTTTTTATAACACTTCAGCTATTGATTTGCCACAGGGAAAAATCTAATAATTGCAAGGAAAACAAGAGATAAAACATTTATTGTATACATAAAACGTTTCGGATTTTACGCAATTCATCATCAGTTATTACATCTAAAATAAATTATTACAAAATTACATAAGTATATGTCAGTTATAATATGGATAGATTACAATAATAATAAAACTCAGAGCAAAAAAAAAATAGAAATCACAAAAAAATATATACAATTATTAAAAACAAAACAGCTCAATACTAGCAATATTCTTATTTAAAACAGGCTTATGTTTCTTAATATAAACCTTTCCTTTCCTTAATTTTAAAACAGAATGCATTAGTATCAGAAGCTAAAACGCTGAAATCCTTAAAACTAGGCTTAACAGAACAGTCCTTACGCGATAAAGTATGATCAAAAATTACAAATTGCTTAGCTAAAACAGGACGATTTGTCAAAGACGAAATTCTGATATGTTCCGAGATCCGGGTACCTAAGACAAATCTGGTCAAATCCAAGATCCGATCTGGTCAAAGACGAATTTACTCGCCTATATAAGCGGCGTTGCAGCCACTACACTGATATTTATAAACTATATTGGATCTCAGTTGAAACGGAATTTGTCTTTAAACAAAAAAACTTGACACTCGCCGTGTGTTTTTAAAAACAATTCTAAAGCTAACTTGCGGTAAAAAACGGCTAAAAGTTTACGGAGCCTAATACTAACGCGGATAGAACAAAAACAGGTATAAGGTAAAACAATGGACCTACCTAGCATTACAAAAATTTGGGTCTGTGGTCCCGCCGCGAAATCGGAATTTGTTATGGAACCAATGATTTTTACAAAATGTTTTCGGAAATTGGAGATTAAACAACTATATGAAAACAATTTCGAATATTTTTGTTAACTTTTGACTATTATTTAAAGTTATATTAAGCGTAACTAAAGTTTCTCATATGTAAATTTTTTTGATTATTCAGAAAAAAATATTTTGTGATGATTAACTAAATACAAAGAGACCACTAAAATTTGTCAAGTATATGTTTTATTTGTATATAGAATTTCCAATTTCAAAAATAATATGAAAAAATGCATTTAATTTGAGAGGAACTTTGTTTCGTGGTGGGACCTGCGACCCAATTTTTGTTATGCTAGGTAGGTCCATACAACAGGATGATTTCTCAACTGTACACGGCTTGTTTACGGCGCGTTGGACTTTGTCCAAAAAGTGCTTAACACACAAATCTATAAAACTAAGAGGATAAGAATTTTTCAGTAAAAATGATTTAAGAATGCGTAAATCACAATAAAAAAACTTAAAACAACTACACAAACGAAACGATCTGTAAAGAGAGTTAAAACAAGACCAAATTTAAAAGAATCAGGAATAAAACTGTTAAAATCCGAGTACACACCGCTAAAACTGAGTTTTCTATATACAGATGTACAAAAACCTTTGTTAAACTTAGACACTAAAATATCCAGAAAAGTCAACGCATTATTGGTTTCTTCTTCACTCGTAAAACCAATAGATTTATGTTGTGAATTTAAATACTCCTTAAATTTTAAAATATGAGATTTTTCGCGAAAAATTATAAAACAATCATCAACATAACGGCGGCAAAACAGAGGCTTAAAATCTAGTGGGCACTCTTGTATGCATCGTTTTTCGTGATAACATAAAAATACGTTAGCAAGAGTTGGACCCAAAGGCGACCCCATCGCAACTCCATCAATCTGGCGAAAAAGCTTCAAGTTGAAAGGGAAGATATTGTTTTCTACAGCTAATCTAATGAAATCGGCGAAGTCCTGCTTCGTGATAAAACCTTCTGGACACTTCTGCAAACTAAAATTTCTTTGGAACAAATGTTGACTGCCTCTTTAAGTGGAACATTGGTAAAAATGCCCTTAATGTCAAAAATGGCTAAATAAAGATCATCAGACGATGTTTTATCAGATGTTTCAAAATTTCAGTCTTGTCGTATTAAGGAAAGTGTTAGGGATGGCGTTTTAATTGGCAAACACTAAATTCCACCGACTCCGACTTCGCCTCAAATTTCTGCAAATTATATATTGATGTGCAGGTTAGGCGGAATCAACAAAAATTCGAACAAAATAAACAAATTTGAATGTTTTTTTAATTAATTTAACTCTTTCTACATGTATTTTTTTAAAAATTAATAATTTTTAACTGAATTACACTATAAAACATTAAATTAGGCTTAGAAACCATAAAATTAGTAAATATAAAATGGAATATAATTAATTATTCTCCAGAAACTTACAAACTTCCTATTATTATTTTAGTCCAAGAGCATGGTTTAGATTCTTGTTTTGATCTATTTAAGTAAAGATTTTTATGTGAATTCAGGGTATAGCTAAGGGTTAAGATTCACGGTTTCTGGTTTTTAACTTAAAACATTTGTTATAATAAATGTAAAAGATATTTTATGTTAGAAAATTTTTACAGAATAAAATTCAAGAGAAAAAAAAATTTTTTTCCTAAGCCTAAGCGAAACCTAAAAATCAAGATAACAGTCAAAAAAAACTTAAAGGCTTTGAACTGCCGAATAATTTACTGCCTAAAGAAAAAAATATTTATTTTTGAAGATATTATGTCAAAGTATTCTTTTCGGACACCAAAAGGCTTTTAAAAATACAATTTAAGGTTTTTAAACTTTTTACAAATCAAAATCTCACTAATTTCTATGATATATTGCACGAAAATTGCGTACTTGAGTCAACAAGGAAAAAAATTGCATAATGATAAAAACTGCGGTAAGTTACGGTAGATTTTGGACGGAGTAGGAGTCGGATTCGGTGGAATTTAGTGTTTGCCTTTTAATTTTTTATCAATCATGAAGAAAAAATTTTCTCTACTCTTCGACAGTTCTATAAACGCGGTTTTATTTCTCAGGAAATTTTTAACTCGTTATCTCCAACTGGATCGTAACCAGAGCGTCTGTACGGTTTAGCTAAGATTCACAAACAAGATGCTCTTTTGAGACCGATTCTCTCATCGAAACTTCTAAAATCGCGAAATACCTAGTTCCTGTTTTAGCGCCTTGCACACTAAATCAGTACACTATCTCCGATTTGTTTTCATTTGCGAGGGAATTACCGTCGATATCCTTTCCCAACGTTTCATCTGATGATCTTTATTCAGCCAGTTTTGACGTTAAGGGCATTTTTACCAATGTTCCACTTAAAGTGGCAGTCAGCATTTGTTTCAAAAAAATTTTTAATTTGCAGAAGTGCCAGTAGGTTTTATCACGAAGCAGGACTTCGCCGATTTCATTAGATTAGCTGTAGAAAACAATATCTTCCTTTTCAACTCGATTATTATTATTGTAATCTACCCATATTATATCTTACATATACTTATGTAATTTTGTAATAATTTATTTTAGATGTAATAACTGATGATGGATTGCGTAAAATCTGAAACGTCTTATGTATACAATAAACGTTTTATCTCTTATTTTCCTTGCAGTTATTAGATTTTTATAACACTAGTTGAAAGACGTGGTGTAAAGAACAAAAGTTCCGCACATTGATTAAAATGACTAAAACTATCAATTTGAAACAAACTAAAAACGTATACGCCTGTAATCACAATATAATTATTTTACTTTTTAAAATTCAAGAAAAAAATTTTTAGAATAAAAAAGTGGTATTAAACCTTTAAAATTGCTCTAAAAATTTAAAATAAAAAAGTGCGTTTTAACCCTTCTTGTATGTTTAGACCGAAAAATATTGAGTAGAGGCATGTAATTGTAGTTCAAAAAAGCCACTCCTATAAAATAAAATTCTTCAAGACTATTATTCCTTAAATCTAGGGCTAAATTTCGCCAATTATCAACTTATTCGATTCTTAAATATAAAGAAATTTCGTATATAATATGAAAAAGTTCGCTATCAAATAATTTTGTTTGTTTTTTTATATTGTTATTCAATTTTAATTTTAGTTCCTTTAACACGTTTTGCTTTTCTAATCAAAACATGCTTCCCGTATAAAAGTGCTTTAATTGCTGCTCTATTTGTGGGGCATTCTTTAAAAGTAATAAGAATGGTTAGCGGAATTTAGTATAATACTACTTTAAACTTGAATATATTGCTAATACTTATGTAAAAGTTTATACTAGTACTATGTAAATAAAATAATAATTTAAGGTTTAACAAACATCAAAATATTAACATAAATATTTTATCCTTCCTTTAAAGAACCTTTGTGTATTAAAAAATAAGTTTTTTCTATTACATAAGTGTTTAATTTCTAAAATATGACTATTAATTGCCTAAAACAAATAATTTACACTAGAAATTCGATTTTTTGAAAAAAAATGACCAAAATTATGATTTCTGCTAAATTTTTAGCCTGCTCCGGTCGTAACAAAATTTTCTACCTCGGCCCCGGCCCCGGCAAATCCAAATTTCACTACCCCGGCCCCGGCCCCGGCAAATCCAAATTTTGCTACCCCGGCCCCGGACCCGGCATCAGCAAAAATCCTGCCCCGGTCGATCTCTAGTCATATGTTTCTCTACACGTGATATTTTCTCGAAAAAAAGAGTGTTTACTTAACTTAAACACCTAGCTATTTTCACGCTGATGGAAATAAGTTTTTTAATAATAAGTAAAATATTTCAAACATATATTTATATACAAAGCTTTTTATTTATATTGAAAGCTATATAACAAACATAAAAATAATATGAAAAATGTTCAATTTTATGTATAGTGTGTCATGAACATTACCAGTAGAGTCATGGGTTAAGCCATTAACTAATGAAGCCATGCAATCTTATACTAAAAGCGCGGTCTGTTATATCTACTGACCACATACATACCTTACCTTATCTTACCTACCAATTTCGAATAAACTTTGTGGTCAGTTACAGTGATCGACCTCGATTTCTACGGTATTTTGCCTGATTTAAGTAATAAACAGTTGTATTTATAACTGTTTTTACATCTGCATTTTTAAAGAACCGAATAAAAAAACAAACGAAAGATTACAATTTTTGTCGGCTCACACTCCCGACGTAGCGTTTGATTAAACAATTCAGTCTTTTAACCAACCACAAAGTGACTTACAAAATCAATAAAAATAGGCAGTTTTAGCAGCCTTTTAAAACTACAACAACCAGTGTTTATACGTAAATTAATAGTTAACAATTATCACTTGTTCATATTTAGATCGTTATGCTGTTATCAGATATTGGCGGTATCTGCGGTCTTTGGCTTGGTGCAAGTGTGGTTACTTGGCTGGAATTTTTTGCCCTTTTCGGTCAAATCGTGGATTCCGTTTGCAGATGCTCGAAAAAATGCGAAGCGGATATTTCTCATAATTCTTTAGTTAACAAAATGGAAGTGCCAAATCGAATAGGTAAGGAATATTCCATTATTTACTAATCAAAAATCACTATTAAATTGTGGCAATGAATTTAAAATGTCGTCTTTGAAGCCTTCAGCAAGGAACTTGTAACTGTCAGAAAATTTTGGAAATCGGATCCGTATAAAAATGATAAATTTATCCTAAAAATAAAAATAATTTGGGGGTGAGGCTTAAAGAGTGGTACAGGTAAAGTCAAACTTTTTGTCTTTGATTTTTGTGAAAACCTTATACTTCTGCTTCCAATAGCCCCAAAAAATTTTTTTCAAATATTTTTGATGGCTTAGAAGATAAGGCCCTCCAATGCAAGAAAGGCGACGAGCGTGCCGGATGGGAACGGCCAGGGTTGAACGAAACTCTGGTTTCTGGCAAAAGACAACATAAAGCCCTCCAAAAGTGCGTTTTTTGGAAATTATGTACCAAAAAAATACTCAACATTTAAGTTTAAAATATTTAATTTAAAAAAACGGCAGATTTCTAGTTTCGTTTGGCTCCTAGTTTGTAAGGATTTATACATTATTTGTTAAGATATTGCGTTTTAGGTTCAAAATCACCATTCGTCAAAACACAAAATTTAGGAATTCATTTGTCGCAGCAAAATGTAGCAAGTTTTATAAATTGTGTGCAGTTTTATAAATTGTAAGCAGTAAGTGTAGTGAAATCGGTTCCAGCAAATTTACCGTTCTATACTTAACCTTTTACAGTTTTTTTTTATCAAAAACTCAAATAATAGATTAGGAATTTACCAAATATGATTTAAATAGTTCCATACAATTACAAAGCAGATAAAAATAATAAAATTTGTTTGTTATTTTTAATGTTATAGTGGAGAAAACGGAAGGTGTTTCAACTTTTTGTTTTCAAAGTTATTTCATTTTTTGTCTTTATTTCTCTGTCAGGTATGATCTGTTTAAAAAGTTGTTGATAATGCTTTATTTAATATTTTTTAATGACAAAATAGTAACAATGATTCATTGTCGACTGTTTTCTGCCCACACGCATTTAATTTTTGCTTCAAGTTCAATGTTTTCTTCTTTTCTTCTTTTCTCCATTGGCTTTAATCAACCCAAATTATTTTTTAACATTGGATGTGTTTTGTTGTATTATTAAGTGTTAACAAGGACCACTAAAATCAAACTAAATGTTTGTTTCAACTAAAATCAAACCACTTTGGCTGACCAATTCGGTTTAATTTTACGCGTAGGCAATTATTATTCTATTATGTTTTTAATAAATCTAATTTTTGACCCAGTTTAGTTAACAGTTTGTAACAATTATTAACAACGCAAATGATGTTTGATGAATTTTAAGTGATGCCAAATATTAAAATGAGTAAAAATTAAAATGGGTTCACAGTTTGTCCATCAATAAAAACGCACCCAATATGATCATTGGTTAGTTGTTTATGGATAATAAATACTTTTTTTGTGTTTTCAGCGAGCGTTTTAAAAGGTTGAGAACAACTTTAATTTTTTTAAACTTCATATTTCGTCCAAACAATTTTCTGAAAAATTTCAAAGGCCATTTTTGGTTTATTAAAATTAGACTTCTAGATAGTGTTCTTTGAAAACTTTGGACGAAGTGAAACCCTTAAGGTAGAACTTCACAGTTTTGACCACTTGGACTAAAAGTCGCATATCATTATAAATATTAATTTTTGGCCCATAAAAATAGGGTGCTATAAAAAGTTAAGAATCTGTGCTATCCAGTGGCTATAAAAACATCACCGAAAAATTTGTCCAGTTCGCAACAGATGTCCATGGATTCTACCTCTAAAAACCACAATAAGGCCTTTTAAAAAAAATTGATTTGTTATTTTTTGGCGAAATTTTATAATAAATTAGGGTAATGTAGGGGGCAACTTTCAGAGGTGGTTTGGGTTCAAAATGATCTCAGGATTTTTTTTAAATTGCAAAAAAAACTTTTTTTACAAACATATATAGTAAAAAAAATCCTGAAGTGCTTTTTTATTCGTTTATAATAAAAAAAAATGGTAAAAGCCTATATCTAACTATTTCCAAACTTTCGTTTAAAAAAAACCTATCAATTTTTTTTAATTTTCATTTAATTTTCTTTTAATTGACGCCGAGAAACTACATTTTAAACCATTCCTTTAAAAGCTCCTTTTAATTGAAAATCCTAGAGGACCCCGTAGCGCAGTGGTTAGTACATCGCGCTCGGATCATCGGATCCATGGGTTCGAGTTCGGCTCGACCATATTTTTAACGCCGAAAAAATTTTTTTTTATTTTTTAGCTTTTTAATTTAAATATTTAATTTAATTTAATTTATTTAAGATACGCTAAATAGAAAATGGAAAAATAGAATATTTTTGGTAATAAACTTTATTAATGTTTTGTATTTTTGACATGTATTTTATTGATGTTATTTGATGATTGTGGACGATAACATTTTTTTACAGAAAAATGAATGTCAAAAATTGAATCAGCAGGTCAAACTACGTATAGTAAGATGTAATTCAAAAAGATCTGTCGTCAAAAAAAAAACTGTGAAGTTCTACCTTAAATAAAGAATTGAATTTGTTTCGGATTTCAGAAGATCCGTGATTCAAAAGATTCAAATTGATTTTAGGAACATTTAAAGAAAGTATGAAAGCTTTTTTAACCTTGTTTTTTTTTTGTCCAAAACCATCCAAAATACAATTGAAAATCTAGCAGAAACAATTTGTCCAAAGGCAAAAGTAGCCTTTGGAGTCTTGGTTTAAATAGTTTGGCTTTGGACACTTTATACGAAATACAAAAAAATTCTTTAAAAAATTATTAATATTTGTTTTCCTGACATTTTTTATTTCTTTGTAAATTTTTTTTTTTATCATTTAAATATGTTTTTCCCAATTTTTGTGTTTAGGGGCATACAAACGGGTGAAACATTCCCAAACGTAAGAGAATACAATTTCAAAATTCTTTTTTAGAAAAAATGCGTGCGACAGAATCTTCCTATCATACACCATCTGAATTTGACAAATATTATGGAACTAGTGGCGATTTGGGATCCAAACAAAAAGTTCCAGAGAAATTTGGAGAAATTCCACTAAAAGATCTGTGAAACTAAATTAACTCAGTAAGGATGGGGTACTTGACTTAGGATGGGAAGACTTTTACCTGCCTGCCTTTGATGTCGATTTTTTTTTGCTTTCTTCCTTGTGACTAGGGATCGACCGGGGCCCCGGCCCTGGCCCCGGATTACCCCGGCACTTTTTTTCTACCCCGGCCCCGGTCCCAACAAACGCAATTTTCTCTACCCCGGCCCCGGCCCCGGCAATTTAGCTGTCAAATCAACCGGGGCAAACCGGGGTAAGGACCCCTAAGAATACAAATTTTCACGCGCTTTTTAACATTTTTGACGGTGATAAATATACCTATTTTTATATAGAGAGCTAATTTAATCGCTTTAATATGAAGTATATATAGAGAGCTAAATAGTTTTTCTGACATGTTTACAAAATCGTCGCGTACAAAAATTTAGCAGAAATCGGTAATAATTCCTATTAAATTCGCTCAGTTTTTCTATGAAAATTTATCGTACAACTGGACATTTCTTTAGATTATTTTAAATTTTTAATTTTTTTAGGTGTTATTGAAACTGTTTTAAAATTTAGTGATGTTAAAACATTTTTTTAAATAAAAAAATCAAGTTGATTTCTGGTTTTTATTTTAGCATTTTTAAATTTATTGCTGAAACTACATGTCACTGGTATTCATAAATTTTGTGTAGGGTCTTGTTTTGGCAGGAAAACCCTGCGGAGTCAGTCCATTTTTTTTAACGAGTTTAATATTTTTATACAGCCCAAAAAACACCAAACTTGAATTTTTTAAACAAGAAATTAGTATGAACTGTTTGTATTTAATTTGGAAAAAGTTTTTTTAAAAAAACTTGCTTAAAAAATCAATTAATACGTGTAGAAAATTAACAATATTAAATACTGGACACAATCTAAGAGGTGTACCACCCGGTCCAGAGTTTTCTTGCCAAAGGTTACATGTCCATTTCCTATAAACCCAGTCCCAAATTTTATGAATACCAGTAAAAGTGCTAGGTAATTAAATAGAAATTCCAGCAGAAATTATCTTTGAGCTTTTATTTTTTAAAAAATTGCTAATTTAGTTTAAGGTTTTTATAATTATATTTTTAATAAAACAAGTATATAACCCAAAATGGTGAAAACCTAATTTTTAAACAAAAAATTTTCTGAAAATTCGAATTTGTACGACTTTAATACTGAAGACACGCCATTTTCTTGTATTTCATAGGCACAAGAAATTCATAGGCACAGAAAATTTAATGCCTCTGTGCAAATTATAATTTATAAATTAAATGTTGAGGTTTTTCTTGATAGTTTTCACTGCAAAGCTTTCAGTAGTAAACCAATTGCAGAACATAGCGAAAATTATGGTTTTTTACTTGCATAAGAATTATTTGTGAATTATTAGTATTATATTTTAAAATATCCAAATGACAAAAAATTCGACAAATTGACAAAAAGCACGAAACAAATCATGTTTTTGTTTTTAATTTATGTAAAGGAATTTCAAATTATAAAAAATCTAAAAAAAAATTGAACTGAAAATTATAATTTGGTCTCATGAGGGTTTGACCTCCTCACCTTCGTCTAATTGACCACGCCTTAACTGATTGCGCCACACACAATCGGAGAATGAAATTCAAAAACACATATATAAACAAATACTTCGTATTAAATTGAATCTAATTGGGTGATAAAGTGACGTTAGATTCTCGTGATTTGAGTGGTTACTAAAGGGGGGCATTTTTTAACCCAACGAACAACTGTTGCAGACACGTTGGGTTTACCTTTAGTACAACTTTTCTCTTGTATGTCTCTTGAAAAGTTTTAGCAACCTCTGCTATGAACTTCACATGCCCAAGCCTAGTTCACACTAAAGTAACAAGGGCCAACATGTTTCAATAGCGTTTGCACCTTTACATTGTCAGTTGTCGCTGCGGTGTAAAGTGTTGTCACTTTGCACTACTGTGTGAACTGCGTCTGTTGCTTTCTTAAGTGCATCCAACTCCTTCTTACTGGGTTAAATATTATTGTTTTTCATCAAATATATTTTTAAAATATGAAAACAAAAGATTCAATATTCTTAATAACAAATAATCTGTGGTCAGGTTATAAAAAAGCTGAAACAACTTTATAAGAGTTTTCATAACGTAAAATCTAGTGCGCAAAATTCGCGATTACCATATATCTTACGATTATCATCTAGTAAGAAATTCCAGTCAACATTTGTTGCGTGTCTTTTTTTGCATTAATTTACCTAGGAACACGACGGTAATTCGGTTTACTATGAGGTCTCAAGAAAAAAACTGCATATAATATAGGTTAAAAAAAAATGACGGAACAAAAATGAATGAATAAAATTGTTTTTTTTTTCAAAAATCTTGGTTAATATTATTATAAAGTGTTTGTTTTAAACTTCACTATCATAGAATAAAATAATTTTTTATTAAACTGAAATTGTAATAGCAATTGCTTCATTTATATCAAATTATGACTTGTGTAAATGGTACATGGTCTTTAGAACCACTAGGAGGGAACTTGGACCCATTGGAAAATTTTGGGAACTTGGAGCCAAAAATAATAAGAACTTAAGCATTTAAGAAAAAATAGGTTTGAGCTTGGATTTAGGTTTTTCTTATGCTTAGGCAAATGTTTTCCTTTTTTTACTTTCCGCTTCCTATTTATAGCTATGAGTTTCCCATGGCTTTCAAGTTTCCTATTTTTGGCTCCAAGTTTCAGCTTCAAGTTTCTTTTGAACCCTAAACCTTTTAACTGATATAAACCAAAATCCGAACGGCATAAATTGACAAAAAAAAGAATCGATACCCTTTTCGATATGGCCGAGTTCAAGAAAAATTTGCTACAAAAATAAAAAATTCGTTAAAACCCGCTTTTTTTGTGAAAGAAAGCGATGTGGTTCAATTAGTATTATTTTGCGAATTATTTGCACCGAAACCGTTAGATTACTAAAAATATTTTCCCATAAACTTTTTGCTTGTTGTTGCGATGGCTCCTTATCATAAGAGTACGGCACAAAACATAGTACTACAAAATAGACCTGGGTTTCACAAGAGTACGCACGAAACAGTACTGGAACAAAAAAGTACGGCACAAAAAAGTACTGAGTTATTGCGTGCAGGAACTAAACCGGAATGCCAAGAGGTAGCGACAAATTAAAAAAACGAAAGTGTTTTAGCAAAAACCCTTAAAAACTTTATTTTAAAATAATATAGCGTGTTCCAAACGGCTTTAAAATTTTGATAATACTTTGAAACTGCAAATTTACTTTAATTTTGATCCACAAATAAGCAAATTGTTATTTTAAAGAACTGCCAACCAGTCTATTTATAATTATTTGGAATGGCTTAAACATTACTGAAATTTACAAAATATTTTTACAAATGAGAATTAGGCGTTGTTTTATTAATTTTTATTTAAAATTATATTAATTATTTATAATCCTGTTTATTTTTTAAGAAAAATTCGCAATCCATTCTTGTTTATTGCATTGTTGTTATAATTCTTGCAAATGAAAAAATAAAAAATAAAAGTAACATTATTAAAAAAGAAAATTTGCAAATCGACATATCATTGTAAGAAAAACCAAAAAATAAAACGGTCATTATTCAAATTAATATCTGTTTACAAATTTTTTTACAAATTTATCTGTTTACAAATTACAAATCTGTTTGAAAAAACCTATGGCTTGCTGGATTTGTCGCGCTTCCAGATGGCGTTTGGGTTTAGCAGATTTTAGTGATTCAAATAAAAATTTGCATATTTTTTGATTAAAATAATAGTTTTTTTTAATTTTAATCGTATGTTCTTAAATGCCGATAAAACACGTTTTGACTTTTGCTAAAAAATTAATCGATTGAAATAATAATCCATATTTTTAAAAATAACAATTTTACCGAAATCAAAGCAGTTTGTTAGCTATGTTCCTGCGATATTAAGTTACCATGCTCCGAAGAAACGATTACTAAAACAAAAAAGCCAGAATCTGCGCTTATTATTTCATCCCTCAATTTATCTAAATTTAATTTAATTTTAAAAGGTTTATATTATTTTAGACACTTTTTACAATTATTTTTTTGTTACTATCATTGTTTAGAAACTTTGAGTCCGCAAAAAATAAGAAAAATTAAAATACTACTCTTTAATTATATGCTAAATTATTTTGAAAATAAACTGGGGCTCCGTGTTTATAAAGGTGCTGCAAGGCTCTGAAAACCAGCGTTCCGGAGCTGCACAGGAAACATGTCTATTTGTTATAGACCCAAATAAATCGAATTGGGGACAATTCGCTCCCGCCAATTCGCTCCCGGATAATTCGCTCCCGGGACAATTCGCTCCCGGGACAATTCGCTCCTGGGAGTTTTTATAAACGCAAATCTTATCAAACCAACTTCATTAGGGACAATTCGCTCCCGGGACAATTCGCTCCCGGAAGTTTTTATAAACGCAAATCTTATCAAACCTACTTCATTAGGGACAATTCGTTTCCTGGAGAATTCGCTCCCTGCCCAATTCGCTACCGGCATTTTTAATAAACTCGATTCTTTTAAAGTAATTCATTCAGACGAAATTAATGATTTTTTTAGCTATTGTTTGTAAAAATTATGAGTAATTTATACAATGATTTGTTTGCAAGCGCGAAAAAATTAAGTTATATATACCAAAAACAATACCTAAGGATAAATTTACAACCTTTAAAAATTTTTATTGTTCGTTTTGGCAATAGTTATGAATAATCACGACGGTTAATTCAATGTACACAAAAGTATCGAGTAGAATTAAACGTAATTGGTATATAACGTTGGAACTAAAAAAATGAGCATAAAAAGTTTAGAAAACTAACTATTTTGCTCTTTTTTCAACATTTTTCTAAAACAAGCTGTTATCTATGTTTTTTACTCATGTTTATTAGTAAACCACCGTTATATATAAATTATTTCCGTTTCTTCCCGAGACCTTTGTGTACATGGAATTAATCGTCGTCATTGTTCAGAGCCAGTTTTTTCTAGATGGCCGAAGTTAATGGCTCGCGCCTTAATTTCGGCCACTATAAAAAAAGTTTAAAACTCAAATGATCTTGAAGTGTAACAGAAATTTTAAAATTTTGTACTGGAATAACAAAAATAGCTATCGTTCGATTTTTAGACCAAATTTCGGGTCGATTGAAAAAATCAGAAAAACTTATCTAAAAAAATAAAAAAGGTGGCCGAAATTAAGTCAGCTACCCTATATTCCAAAAAATTTTTTACAATGAGAAAAATAAGTTGTATTAAAATATAAACTAATTCTTGCAATAATTGATAATTTATTGAAAAACTTGACATTGTTTTTTATGAAACCCGTTTCAAAATGTCGAATTTCTTATTTATATAAGATAAATATATAAATAACTTTCAAAAAATAAACTCCAATTCCAGAAAGGATTAATTTGTTTGTTTTAAATTAATACAATATTTTGTTTCAGCTTAACCTGAAGAAGACATATCAATAATAGATAATAATATCTTAATAAAAAGCAAAGCAAAAAACAAAATATGATCAAAACAGAGAGCATATGATCTCATTGTTAATTTTAATTTGTTGTTTCTCATATTTTTAACGTTGCTTATGTGCCTTTTAAAGAAATTGTTTTGGTTAGAAAATGAAATATAAAAAATTGTTAAATGGATATAACAAACATATGTTTTTATAATTACAATATAATACACAAAAACTAAGCATTCCATTATGCTCATTTATTTTTAAGTGAGTCTAACAAAATATACGTTAGTTTATATGACAATTAAATCATTGTATAAATTACTTATCATTTTTACAAACAATAGCTAAAAAATCACTAATTTCGTCATTTCATCATTACTGAATTACTTTAAAAGAATCGAGTTTATTAAAAATGCCGGTAGCGAATTGAGCAGGGAGTGAATTCTCCAGGGAGTCAATTGTCCCTAATGAAGTAGGTTTGATAAGATTTGCGTTTATAAAAACTTTTAGGAACGATTTGTCCCGGGAGCGAATTGTCCCTAAGGAAGTCGGTTTGATAAGATTTGCGTTTATAAAAACTCCCGGGAGCGAATTGTCCCGGGAGCGAATTGTCCCGGGAGCGAATTGTCCGGGAGCGAATTGTCCCGGGAGCGAAATGTCCGGGAGCGAATTGGCGGGAGCGAATTGTCCCGGTCCCAAATAAATCATGTATTCTACTCTAATTAAAAATATAGTCAATTGTGAAGTTAAACATGCTTCTTTGTATAACACATATTCGTTTTATGATGCATACAAAACAAATGAGAAAGTTACAATTTTAAATTCTTCTATAGGTTTTAAAGCTGCAGTATAAATCATGGTGCATTTTTATTGCTCTTTTATTAATACTAATTGATGTGTCAGGTCACACTGAGACAAAAATTCTATTACACCAAATATTAATTCCCAACGGTTAACGAGTTATTAACAAGAATACCGCTTGGTTATTTCCAATGTTGTTTCTATACACCATTTTTCAAAAGAAAACAGTTATACAGAACGGATATTAACAAAATTTAATATAATTAATTATGTAGCGACAAACGGTAAGAGTAGCCGGAACTGCCTGCTACACTTGTGGGCGGTCTAATCCCTTCACGTGTCGTGCGTACCGAAAAGTTTTAATTATTTTTCTTAATTTATTTTAAAAATTACCGCCGGTAATTTAGCCAGGTATAGCGACGATAGAGCGTTAGGCAAGTCCCAACCTGCTTCGTGATAAATAATTTTGGGTGGGCTTTAGGTACGGACATGGACTCGGGTCAGCGGCCCACAGGCTGCTATTAGAGTGACACTATGGTGATTTTTTTTATGTATTTTTACGATTTATTGTATTTTATACTCGTGCTTAATTTATAAATGAAGACTTACTGTTTTACATACATATACATGCGACCATCCGAATTTGTTAGATAAATACAGCAGAGGGATTTTTACTCCTCCTAAGAACAGTAATAACGACGGAGACAAGTTTTACGACAATATTTTATTTATTTAAAAATATAGCACCCAGATTTCATAACGTTTAAAAACTATTGCAAAACATTATTTTAGAACCAAAAAAATTACATCCAGTAAAATGGGTTTGATAAGAATGTTAAGTTGTGATATAAAATTAAATAGAGTATTAAATTTTCTTTTAAAAATATTTAAACATTTTACAGTTTTTCTAAACCTCAATATTTTGGTTTCATATTGTTATTTTTAACACCAAAGTTTTGGTTTCATAATATTATATATTTTAAAAAATTTTGAATTGAAAACTGAGTTTTAATCAGTAAAAATATTGTAACGTAATCATTCTTATGATGTAATCATAAATTTGGTGTGGTGGCAACACTGGAAATATTTTTGTCATTAGTCAGTGGCAAAAACCAACGTTTTGCAAGGCCTGTTCTATTTGTCTAGCATTTCCCAACTAATTTCAGTTTAGTAAAAAGACTAAAAAATCCTTTATTACTATTTAGCCTTAGCTTTAGTACTAATAACACCTCTAATTCACAGTACATTCGAGCATTGCTAATATACCTATCGAAAATCGAAAAAAATTGCATAAACAATTATTTGATGTCAGTAATTTTCTAACTAAAATGAAAGTTTTTAAGCACAAACAGTCCAAAACAAGTGACTTAAAAATTGATAAAATATATTACATTAGATGTACTCTTCTGTTGTTTCAGTACATATGCATAAAACACGATGATTTTTTTCTTATATTCAGAATATATAAGAAACTATGCACTAGCTGTTCAGCCAAAACCTAATTAATGACTTTCTCGAAAACCAAATTTGATAAGATTTTGAATAATGTTATTTTTTATTATAATTTGGCAATGTATTTAAAATGAACAGTAGGTTTTAGTAGTTTTTTGAATTTTCGAAAGGAGAAATAGAGAAAAAATTTTTAGGAACGATGGTACGATTCAAATAAAATGAGGCTTTCAAATTCATTCCTTACATGTTTTCAACGTTAAAATAATTAATTTTAATACATATATTTATAATTCATTTTATTAAAAAATTTGAAATTTTACAAAATTTATAATTTGTTGGATATTTAGCAATCTGGCTTTATTATTTTTTTATAAAAAAGTACATAACCAGGTTTTTTTCTTGATTTACCTGTTTTTGACTAAGCTTAAAATTAAGTTTTTTTAACAGAGAACATGGTCACCGTCGTTTAGAATTTATTGCAAGCTTACAATTTTTTACGTAATAAAAAAAAGTTTAGGCGCTCAAATTTTTGGGTAATGCATATTAAATTGGATCACGAATTTAAAATTTGAGTTATCGTTTTATAGGTGCTGTTCACTCTTCTACAATATAACTTGTTTTGGTTTTTTTTGCTAAAAATAACATTTTAATATAGAATGTAATGCTTGTTGGTCAAACTGATTACGATAGAGTGCCTTTATTTATGTAATTATATATGTGAAATAGTATGTACTTGGTACCAAATAAAAGATTTATGCCTTGATTTAGCATTTATTTACTAAATGTTATTATTATTTGCAGGAGAATAAAAACCAGCATTACCCTAATATTTTTCAAATGTTAAAGTAAAATAAAAAAATTTATTCCGTTTAATTTATTTATTCCATTTATTTAATTATTTCATTTATTTTATTCCATTTGTTTAATTCCATTTCTTTCATTTAATTAATTTTAATTGAATACATTTTTTTTAAAATTTTTCACACACACACGCACACACACTCACACACACGCACACACACACACACACACACACACACACACACACACACACACACACACACACACACACACACACACACACACACACACACACACACACACACACACACACACACACACACACACACACACACACACACACACACACACACACACAAAAAATATATATATATATATATAAAAATATATATATATATATATATATATATATTTAACATTTACATTTACATTTTACTTATTATATATATATATATATATATATATATATATATATATATATATTATATATATATATATATACATATATATATATATATTATTCCATTTATTATATTCCATTTGTTTAATTTCATTTCTTTCATTTAATTAATTTTAATTTATTTTATTTTTTTTTTAAATTTTTTCACACACACACGCACACACACACACACAAACGCACACACACACGCGCGCACGTACGCAAGCACGCGCGCACACACACAATTACACACAGACACACACAGACACACACACACACACACACACACACACACACACACACACACACACACACACACACACACACACGCACGCATACACACACGCACACACACACACACACACACACACACACACACACACACACACACACACAAATACACACACACACACACACGCACGCATACACACATACACACACGCACACACACACGCACGCATACACACACGCACACACACGCACACACACACACACAAATACACACACACACACACACACACACACACACACACACACACACACACACACACACACACACACACACACACACACACACACACACACACACACACCGAGGATCATGCTCCGAGGATCCGGCCATTTTAATCGAAGGTACGGTCTTCCGCCCTTGAAATGAGCAGCGATTTCAAGCTTATGTAAGCTTAAGATATGTTGTAAGTTACAATGTATTCTATCCATTGAGCTGTTTTTACTGGCTTTATTAATTCAGGAGAATTGCTTTTAAATTATTTACTAAAATAAAACAAAAATAAAACGGAGTTGCAAGGGTTGCTCCGGAGCTCCAAAAAGCAGAGCTCCGCTCTGTAGGTACGGAGCACGGAGCTTCCTGAAACATCATTAACACACATACCAGAGACACGCACGCGTACGCACACGGAACCAATAAAACCAACAAACACAAAAAATGTTTTCAATCAGAAAACATTTAGCTTTCAGTTTAGATTAGATTACTTTATTTGTCAAAATTGATATAAATATCCAAAAGTACACTAATTCGAAAATAATTGACACACGTTAAATTGTCACAAATTTATGGGTTAAAAAAACACATTTTTTTAAATTTTGCTAGTATTTGAATATTTGTTTGGTAAACCACTTAAAAATAAAGAATGTTTAAAAGACTAAGCCAAATTATCTCGAAATAAATTGATTATTTTTTTGTTAAAAACCTTTTTTCGGATTTGAAAAAAAGGGTTTTTATAGTTTTAACTTGTAATTTAAAAAAAATTTAATTATTACAGTGTGTTTTTCCGACATCTTTATTTAAAATAAAAAAAACACGCGATAGCAAAATTTTCGCAGACGCGTTACAATAAACTAAAGCCAACTTTATTTTTATGGGTACAATAAAAGTTATAAATTGTTGTTAATTGCCTATTGGTGCGAAAAAGCTTAAAAATTAAGCCTTATCATTACTTTTGTTTTTGTTTTTATTAGAATACTAGCAGTATAAAGTTATGTATTTAAATCAAGAAAATATAATTAATACTGTATAAATAATTAATGCTTTTTTCTTAATTTAGCGCTTTAAAACAATTTTGATTAATAAGAATAATGCTATAATAATCATTGCTCTCGTTATCCGGCTTCACATATTTATTTTACTTATGTTTTTAATTGTTTGATACGTAATTTTTTACCAAAAACAATTTTTTTATTTAAAACTTTTGTTTGCATTTTAAACACCTATACTACGTTTAAAAAACAATTGATTTTTTATTTTTATATAGATAATTTGCTAATAAAATTGTATGTTTGGTATATAAAGTCACCTTTGTCACAAAGTTTAAAAAGCGTCAAACTCAAACAATTTTTTCCCGCCGCAGCTGATTACTAAGTTTGGTTTCAATTTCTTTTTGGTTTAAATTTCGTGACAAAAAGTGTATAGAGTGGATATAGAAAAATAATCAAGTATTTACTAACCCACACTATTACGTACATAGAAAAAAAATTTTTTTTGTTAATTTTTATTTTCCATTCTGTGGAAAAAATTTTATGTCCAACTCGACCGCCAAATTTGTTAAAACACTTGTAAAAAACACGATGTAAGAAGAAATGATTTTTACTGCGGTTTTTTTATAAACGGGAATAAACCTTAAACATATTTAGTTTTTCAGAGTTCACTGTTGAAAAACCTATGTCTATGAAAAAAACTCGATGTATGAAAAAAATGATTAAATTAATGTATAAAATGTTTTATTGCTTAAACAATTTTAGTTTTATAGATTTCAATTTTATCTTCAATATTTATACGCAGTTGCTAAAATATAAATGCGCACATATCTCGTAAACGGGAAAGTCAATTTGTATGAAAGCTCATTTTATGTAACTATTATTGGAATTTATATAACACGTTTTGTTATTTTTATGCATAAATTGAGTTTTTTTATGCCACAACTATTCAGTTTTTGAATTTTGTGTCCATATTTCTTATTTAATCTCTATTGTTTTTTTTCTAAATACAAATTGACTTCCTTAAAAAGTTGTGAACATAAAAAAAACATTAAACGAAAGTCCGTTATTTAATTGGGGTGCCAATGCACGTTTCGACTATTGATATTACTGGACTCCAGGGGCGGGTCCACTAAAGGCGTGCTGACTAGGTGCTATCTTAGCACGTTGTTTAAAACTCTTGTTAATGTTTTAATTTCTGGGTTTTTTCTTGAGAAAACTTATGGGACTCTTTTTAGATAGAATAAATTAATATTAAGAAGTTTTATGCATATTTGTTTGAAATAAAATTTAATAAAGCCTTAAACCGTAGTTAGGAGTTTTGCTAACCCGTAACTAGGGGTTATTGCTATAATAGTTTTCATATACAACAAATATGTATAAAATTAATAAAATATCAATTTGTGCCATGTAAACAAAAAGTTCTGTTAGATTTTTCGAGAAAAAACCAGAAATTAAAACATTAACAAGAGTTTTAAACAACGTGCTAAGATAGCACGTAGTCAGCACGCGTTTAGTGGACCCGCCCCAGAGCTCCACCAAATTAACGAGCGATATCAAGCTTATTTAAGTTAAAATTGATTTTAAGCTTATCTATTTCAAGGGCGGTGGAAGGCCAAAAACATCTATGATAGCAGGTTACTAGAAAGTGGCTTAAAAGCTCAACTTAAGCCAATAAAACATTTTTTGCTATGTTTAGCCAGGAAGTGCGCGTCATTTTTTCGGCAAATTATAAACTAAAGTAGTATTTATTAGGATGTTGTTTTTTTTAATTTTAGAATGCTAACCGTAACTCCAATACCGGCACTGGGTGACAATTACATGTACCTGATTGTGGATTCCGACACAAAAGCGGCGGCTATCGTAGACCCAGTAGAACCGGACAAAGTAATTTCATTTTTTCAAGGTTACTCTGTAATGTCTAGGGTAGTGCATTTAATTTCGGCTCTTTTCCAAATTAGCCATTTTTGATTTTGGACTATATCTTTGGTAATCCTGGACGGAATACGACGTTTGATAGCTCAAATGAGACCTAATTATATGTAGATGACTGTCGTGAGCTTTTTATTTGTTATGTTATGATATTTTCATGTGAAATTGTGTGATTTTTAAAAAATAAAATTGTTACTCGTTTTAAGAACATGGGCATTTCATGATTACGCAATAAATTGGTTTAAAAATTAAACTGTCCTGGTAAAATTTAGCCTATTTTCCTAATTTTTATTCCCCGTGGTTCTACGTGGCGTCTGTGGTGAGCAATCGTTATAAAATAAAACAGTGTAATTTCGGCACACATATTGCTGTAGGTAAAAACAGATTGAATTAAGTGGTCGAGTGTTAAATTGTAGTTATAAATAGGGGTCATAGCACTGCACTTAACCTCGATTAAGGGGGTCCTTTTAAAAAGTGCCGAAATTAAAAGCACTTTTTTCCCAAATTCTGCTCATTTTGATACCATTTGGCATTTTAGCTGTAACTTTTTGCCAGTTACACAACTAGAAGTTGAAATAGAACAACAAGTAGAAGCTTAAATTAAAGAAAACTGTCTGGAGATAATGATAGGCTTTTAAATTTTTGAAAATAATGATTTTTTGACTGAGAAACAATCGATTGTTTGTAAAGTGCCGAAATTAAATGCACATTATTTAATTTCGGCAATTTTCCATTTTTTTTAAAAAATTGATTTAATCAAGTAAAAAACTACTTTCGTACGGTGAAACTTTTGTGACGCAACGCAGTATCGTGAAAGCTTCAAAATGAGCTATAAACCATGAAAATCGGGCCATACAGTGAAAAGTTACATCGAAAAAACAAAAAAAAAATGCCGAAATTAAATGCACTACCCTATATTTCGTCGTTACCAACCAATAAAGAGTCACAATCGTTATAAAATCAACGCGACTCTGACTCAGGAGCTTGAATTTGAAAATTGATTCGAAGCATTAAGCTAATATGATTTTACTAATGTCTTTAAAAAATTCCACTTAGTTCCGTGTATTTTTTTTGAGAAGCAACAGCAACAACTTGATAGCAAATACATAGCGAAAGCTCAGGAGCGCAATAAAAAAATTGATTTATTTTGAATAAAAAACACAAAAACTGCTAAATAAAAAAGTATATTAAACTGTTTTCACTCAGAATAATTTTCCTTTTTAGGTGTTGAATACTGTTTCAAGAGAAGGAGTTGATCTCAAGGCAGCTTTGACCACACACCACCATTGGTTAGTTTAGCAGCAATATGTATTATAGTTAAAAATAATTTTTATTTTACCGAAGCCCCTAAAAACTTCAAGACTTTCAAGAGATTACTGTATAGATATAGGTGTGTGGAATACACCGGTAGTGTTGGTTTCTAAAACAGGAACAACATGTTTTTTGCGTTCTTGGTATGCTGGGATTATTTGTTTACAAAGTTTTGGTCATTTTTAAACTTCTAATTACTTTTGTATTTTGTATGCTTTTTTGTAAACATTTGAAGCGAACTTTAATTTAAACAATTTTTTATGTTTTAAATTACATTTAACTTGTAAATAAAAGTATTTCAGCCACGTCAAAAGCTTCTTGGAAGAACGCTGGTCTGATACCAAGAATATATGTTATATTAATAATTTCCATGCAGGATACCATAAAAACTTTTTTGTCCAACAAACTAAACGAAACAGTCTCGTCTAAAAAGATTCTTCAGAGTCAAATTAAACTGCATAAACAATTAGGAAAATGATCTTTCCAGTGAGTTTAAAAAAAGTTACTGAGGCATAAATAAGGAGCTGGGTGGGTCTTTGATTTTTCCTACAAAAAAAAGGATCCAAAATCCGAGAAAACCTTTTAGAAGTTTACTATTTGATTTTAAAAACGCTAAAAAGGGTATTTTCGTCGTTACTACGGCGAAATGAGCCACTGTCATTATATAATACAAGTACCTGTGACTCACTCTTTAGTTAATAGGGTGCTGTTTAAAATCTAAATGAGTCACAGTCAAATGTATTTTATACGATTTGTGGCTCATTTTGTTGAATTCTGAATGGTATTCACGCTAAAACCGGCCTAAATCCTTAACCGTGCTATATAATTAATAAACGTCCTTCGCGCTAAAAAATTATAGTTTATTTTATTTTTTGAACTTTGTTCTATTATTCTTTGTGTATTAAAGGGATCATGCAGGTGGAAATGAAAAGCTGGCAGAAAAAGCCAAGGGTATCCCATTTTACGGCGGAGATTCCAGGATCGGAGCTCTAACCGACAAAGTTACCCAAGGGGACACTTTTAAAGTAGGTACACGCTTTATCAAACTTAAATATAATTATTGCCAGTGTGAACCACTTCAATAGCTGGACAGATGATTTTAATTCTATTAGTGGGTGTTTTATTATTTCGATCTTGATCAAGTGAAACAAAAGTTTATACCGCTAAGTGCGACGAGAGGAATCTAATAAATAATGCGAACGCAAGTTAACAGTACATTACTTTAATGAGCAAAAATCCACTATTTTGTAAAATAGTGATTTAGTGTAACGAGTTCGTATGTCCACTGACACAATAGCCATTAAATTATATTATTATCATAGATGAACACGGTCAAAAAGCTAGGGGGGTGTTTACCCCGGGTAAATGCATTTCAAAATGTAGGAGGGGGGTCCTAGGAGGGGTCGAACCCCCCTAGCTTTTTGGAGGGGGTCGACCCGGGGTGCGAAATTTTGAAATCTTGTGGGGGTTCAGGTGGGGTCCGGTGTCCAAAGCGGAACAGTTTTAAACCATAATAACTTTAATAATAGTTCTTTTTATAGGATAATACATTTTATTGAATAAAAGCGATATTTATGTATAAAAAGGGTGTAAAAACATGAATTTGTGTTAAAAATTCACGTTTTTGCAAGAAAATTTAGTATAAAAAAAGTACTTAAAATTTTCTCGAGAGGGGAGGGGTGTCAGATTTCAAAATCTAGAGGGGGGTCAGGGGTGAAAAATTCGAAAATTAGGGGGGAGGGGGCCTGGATTTTTTTCTAGGGGGGACCCAATATTTCGAGGCTAGGGGGGTGGACACCACCCTACCCCCCTTTGTTCATCTATGATTATTATTATATATTATATTAGCCATTATATTAAATTATATTATTACATTATATTATATTTTTATTGAGCTGAAATAACATGAAAATCCTATGTTTTTATTTAAAGATATTTTTTTCATTATAAAGCATCGACACGAACCAATTAGATTGACTCGTGTTTGTATTTTTTACTTCAACTTGTATAGTCCAGCCTAAAATTTTATTGGGGACATTCTTCAATTTTTATAATTATGAAAGCGTCTGAACTGCAGCAAAGTAAGAAACAACCAGAACATAGAAAATGCCAATACAACCGTGTTTACGTTTTTATCAATAGAAGTACAAAGAATGTTATAACGCTAACAAGAATTTTATTTACATTTCCGGCTTTATAATACATTTTTTTACCATAATTTACCAAATAAAACTCACACTTTTTATGTCATTTTACTGACAGAATGGCACAATTTTTGGGATTTCTCAGGCGCAGCGATTTTATTCAGCGCAATGTGAGCAACGCATAGGTCAATTTTTGCAGTAAATAGTGCAAATTTTCTTGCACGAAAAATCACTTTGACTAAAAGATCGCTATGCAAAAACTATTCTTTAAACAAAAAATCGCTGCGCGAGAAAACTTAGTGAATATAAATGGGCAGAAGAAGAGAAAAATATTAAAAAACCCCACCTCCTCCTCCCCCCCTCGCCCCTAAAAAAACTCTGGAATTCCCCTGCTCAAATATTTTTTCTAAAATTTTTTTAAAAATTGTTTTGCTATTTTTCGCGTGAAAACATTAAAAACTGTATTTTAAAAGTTGGTAGGAGGAAACGGGGGCACTGTTTTATGCATCTATGCTAATTAGTGCACAGTAAGTGGCTCTTGCAAATTTTTTTCAAACTTTAATGTACAGCTACGTACATTCTCTTTTTCTAAAATAATAAAGAGTATATTCTTAATTTAATAAGGAAGCTCAGATTTCTGTAACTTCTGTGTTTATAAGAATACGAAAAATATCTTTGAACAATCTATTTAGAAAAAAGGTTGGTAAATAGTTGTTTTTATTTTTTTTATCAGCTACACAATGGCAATCGATATCTTGACCCATGTGGGAAAATTATACACGTTTAAGACAGTTTTGTTACTTATATTTTTTGATTTAGATCGGAGAATTAGATGTCAAGTGTCTTTTCACACCCTGCCACACCAGTGGTCATATTTGCTATTTCGTCACTGACAAGCATGGGAACAATGCAGTGTTTACAGGTAGTGTAATTGACTTTAATTCAGCCTAGCCGAGTTGAAGCGAGTTGCCCTATGTGCAAAAAATTTGAGCAGTTATTTTTATAAACCGTTAATTTAAAAAAACAAACATTTTTTTCCGACTCCATTCCTGGTCCTAACATAAGTATAATAAAAAAATTCTTTATAAAAAGTGGTGCCTGCGTATGCAATTATAATGCCATACTTTCAGAATAGTCTATTAAAGTAGCGCTCATATTATGGTGGTAACACAGACTCTTTATTTTAATTCACACAAATTTTCCTGGGGAGTCTGCATTATAATGCCTTAACCGCGAATTTCCTAGTATTATGATGACATAACTCAAAGAGTGCAATTAGGGTAACTGACTTAATTTCGGCCACCTTTTTTTATTTTTTTGAATAATTTTTTTCTGGCTTTTTCAATCAAGCCAAAATTTGGCCTAAAAATCAAACAATAGCTATATTTGTTATTCCAGTGCAAAATTTGAATATTTCTGTCACACTTAAAAATCAGTAAAGGTTTAAACTTTTTTTTAAAGTGACCGAAGTTAAGGCGCGTGCCATTTATTTCGGCCACCTACAAAAAACTGGCCATAACTATTGCTTAAACGAACAATAAAAATTTCTAAAGGTTGTAAATTTACCCTTAGGTATTGTTCTTGGTACATATAACTTAATTTTTCCCGTTCGCCAACTTTAATAGTTATTAGCAAGACTTTAAATAATTATTTCAAAACCTTAAAAAAACAAGTTTTAATAATTTGTATTTTTTGTTCAGTTTTTATTTTTGGCTTAAAAAACGTCAAAACAAAGTCAAACGAGCAAAAAAATTCTTTATAAATACGGTAGTACAATGATATTTAAAAACAGCAAAAAACGGCAGGTTCTTTCACCTAAATTTTCAGGTGGCCGAAATTAACGGAATCTTAAAATGCGCAGTTAGTTAAACGCATTGCAAAATGATTTTGAAGAAAATATCAAAACATGAAAAATTAACAACTTTGAGCCTTAAATAGAAGATATTTTAAGGTTATATATTGCTTCGTTCTAAAATTGATGCAGTTTAAACACAAAGCAAAAATTAGGAAAATCACAAAAAATTCACTTTTTGTATAAAAATGTTGATAATGTAGAATAACAAAAATACAAAACTTTTGCAAAAACACTTTATTTTACCTGACGTGTAAAATTAATTACTTTTGCGCTTGTAATTTTGTGCTTGTAATTTTGTGCTTGTAATTAATTTACAGCTGTAAATTAATAAACGCATATTTTTCTTTTGTATTTTTAATTAAAAAGTATATTAATGGACCTACCTAGCATTACAAAAATTTGGGTCCGCGGTCCCGTCGCGAAATCCGAATTTGTTATGAAACCAATGAATTTTACAAAATTTTTTCGGAAATTGGAGATTAAACAACTATATAAAAACATTTTCGAATATTTTTGTTAACTTTTGACCATTATTTGAGCTATATTAAGCGTAACTAAAGTTTCTCATATGTAAACTTTTAGGTTGATCAGAAAAAAAATACATTTTGTGATGCTTAATTAAATACAAAAAGAACACTAAAATTTTTCAAGTAGCTGTTTTATTTGTATATAATATTTCCAATGTCAAAAATAATAATGAAAAAATGCATTTAATTTGAGAGGAACTTTGTTTCGTGGTGGGACCGCCGACCCAAATTTTGTTATGCTTGGTAGGTCCATAAAATTGCGTTTAGAATTTAAAAAATTACATGGCTGTAAATTCCGTAAATTCCACAGTAACGTACTTATTTTTTAATTAATAAAATAAGAAGAAAATAAATGCGTTTATTAATGTACAATTACAAAAATCTTTATGAAATAGACCCCAGGAATCACAGAACGGGAGATATTTGTTTGTGTGAATATCCCAATTTTCCCATATAAAATGGGAATTGCTGTTCATCTTCTTACACAATATTAGAACTCACTACTAATACGGGCCAGTGCAGCATAATATGACTAAAGACAACCTTGTTTAAAGATTTTAAAAAAGGGTATTATTATGAATTATGATTATTTTTGTTTTAACTACTAAAATTGTTCTAGATTGATTGTCTGTCTTGCGCATATTGATTGAGTGATTGTCTTAATCATCTTGATTGATTCTTTGTTCTTCCACCAGAATTTTATTCTTTAAACTAATCCAATTTTAATGTGATCTAATTCCGCGCACTTATTTTTGCCTCAGTAGTTACAAAAGCCCTCATACCCTTTCCATTGCACCCCTCCTTGGTCCACCGACCCGTAAAAGCTGTACCAATTTTCCTCCATGTAATATCAGTCTCTAAATACCATTATACCTGAATACCAGCCATAGCATTATTTTATAATTTGAATTGTGTTTTGGAAGTAAAGGGATAGGGTAGTGCATTTAATTTCGGCACTTTTTTTTCCGAAGTAACTTTTCACTGTATGGCCCGATTTTCATGTTTGATAGCTCATTTTGAAGCTTTCAGGATACTGCGTTGCGTCACAAAAGTTTCAATGTACAAAAATAGTTTTTTTACTTAATTAAATCAGTTTCTAAAAAAATGGAAAATTGCCAAATTTAAATGTGTGTATTTAATTTCGGTACTTTACAAACAATCGATTGTTTCTCAGTCAAAAAATCATGATTTTCAAAAATTTAAAAGCTTATCATTATTTCCAGACATTTTTTTAATTTAAGCTTCTACTTGTTGTTCAACGTGTAACTGGCAAAAAGTTACAGCTAAAATGCCAAATGGTATCAAAATGAGCAAAATTTGGGGAAAAAATGCATTTAATTTTGGCACTTTTTAAAAGGACCCTTTTAATCGAGTTTAAGTGCAGTGCTATGACTCCTACACATTTCAACGTTGTCTTTTAACTATTTGCAACTACAATTTAACACTCGACCACTTAATTCAACCCGTTTTTACCTACAGCAATATGTGTGTCGAAATTACACTATTTTATTTTATAACGATTGCTCACCACAGACGCAACGTAGAACCACGGGGACTAAAAATTCGAAAAATAAACTAAATTTTACTAGTACAGTTTAATTTTTAAACCAATTTAATGCGTAATCATGAAATGCCCATGTTCTAAAAACGAGTAACAATTTTATTTTTTATAAATCACACGATTTCACATCAAAAAAACATAACATAACAAATAAAAATCTTACGACAGTAATTTAATAATTATCTTTCATTTGAACTATAAACGTCGTATTTCGTCCAGGATTACTAAAGATAGTCCAAATTCAAAAATGCCAAATTTGGAAAAGTGCCGAAATTAAATGCACTACCCTATATTCCATGTCAAAAATTGCATTACGTGTGTTACGGCGAAACAAAGAGAACCTTCACCTCCGTTGTACTGAGGAAGCTGTTGGGATTATGGACCTTCCTAGCATAACACAAATTGGGTCCGCGGTCTCAACACGAAACAAAGTTTTTTTCGGATTAAATGCATTTCATTCTAATAATTTTTAAACTGGAACTACTACAAATAATAAAACATATAAAAACAGGGTTTAGCGGCTTTTTTGTATTAAATTAAAGCATTACAAAATTTTTTTTTAATTAACCCTTAAAATTTACATATGAAAAACTTTAGTTGAGCAAAAAATAGCCTTAAGCAATGGCAACAAATTAGCAAAAAATACCTGAAATTGTTTTAATATTGTTGTAAAATCTCTGTAATAATAAAATTGGGTCTTTAATAAAATTGGGTAAAAATTATTAATTTCATAACGAATACTGATTTCGTGGCGGGACCGCGGACACAACATTTTGTTATGCTAGGTAGGTAGCTGTAGCCAGAGGGAGGGGAAACGTTCCCCCCGCCGTTTTCTAACAAGCATCGGATAGAATGCATTTTTGGCCGATTGACCTACATCGCAAAATCGTGAATACGGCCATGAATACATAATATTTATGGCACTGTTAGTAAGCTAAATATATCTATTTTTCGATAATAATATTGTTATGTAAATAAATTTTATTTTGATAAAAAATTACATGCCAAATCATTATGTATTTAATACTGATGATGTGCACATTTCCCCTTAACGGGACATAAAACTTCCCTCCCTATTAATCCGTTACAGGTGTGTAACCATTTACATACTATTCATCATCGCCCAATCAGATGCGCGCAACCCATGCTCTGAAAATTAAACAACACCGTAATCAAAATTATTTATTACGTGAGATTCGTGAATTGCGGTCTGCCGTTAATTAGTTATAATTAAGTTTTACAGATTTTAAAGTAATTTTTATGTTAGAAAAAACCGAAGTTTTTTTAGGTGATACTCTTTTTATTGCGGGTTGTGGTAAATTTTTCGAAGGAACACCAGATCAAATGTACAACGCACTTGTGAAAACTCTTGGCAGCTTACCGGATGATACTGTAATAAAGATTTTCGATTTTAAATAAGTGTTTCGTTGTTTTTTTGTTGATCTAAAAAAAATGAATCCTGAGTAAATCCAAATCCTTCGTCCATTGGCGAATATTTTGCTGTAATTTTAATTTTTCAGGTATTAGAAATAAATAAAAATTGTAATTATTTAAGATTACTAACACAATGTAAAATGTACTTGCATTATTAAAACCAGGGGCCTATTTCATAAAAATTGGTTGCAATTAATTTACAGCTGTAAATTAATAAACTTAGTTTTCTTAAAATGAGTTTAGAATTTTAAAAAATTAGAAAAATTTATAAATACCGTTAATTCCACAGTTATGTACGTATTCTTTAATTAATAGAATAAGAAGAAATTAAATGCCTTTATGAATTTACAATTACAAAGATCTTTATAAAATATGCCCCAGCGCTCTAATGCTCACTTTTTTAGAAAGTTTATGTTGGCCATGAATATACTGTGAATAATTTAAAATTCGCTCGCCATGCGGAACCAAACAATCAAGAAGTTTTAAAAAAACTGGAATGGGCTAAGGTAACAATTTTAAAGTTTAAACTAACCTTAGGTTATTTTTGGATTATAAAATTTTCAAAGTAAACCCCGTGTAAGCTTACCAAAATTATTTCAAAATCAGCCGATCGTTGTTGAAATAAAACTCTAATTGTTATGTAGGTATAATTTTTAAAGTCATGGTAAACAAAAAAAAACTGTACAAAACTAGCAAGTCCTTTATTTTAGGAAATTATTAAGCAGCAGAAGTTTACAGTACCATCGACTATTGCCGAAGAAAAATCGTTCAACCCCTTTATGAGAGTCCAGTAAGTGTTTATTCGCAGGTTATATTGCTGTTGGCATAACACCCAGCAAGAATATAATTTAGTGCATTTAATTTCGGCACTTTTCCCAATTGGGCATTTTTGATTTTGGACTATATCTTTGGTAATCCTGGACGGAATACGACGTTTGATAGCTCAAATGAGAGCTAATTATATTTAGATGATTGTCGCGAGCTTTTTATTAGTTATGTTATGATATTTTCATGTGAAATTATGTGATTTATAAAAAATAAATTTGTTACTCGTTTTTAGAAAATGGGCATTTCATATTTACGCAATAGATTGGTTTAAAAATTAAACTGTCGTGGTAAAATTTAGTCTATTTTCTGAATTTTTAGTCCCCGTGGTTCTACGTTGCGTCTGTGGTGAGCAATCGTTATAAAATAAAATAGTGTAATTTCCGCACTCATATGCTGTAGGTAAAAACGGATTGAATTAAGTGGTCGGATCTTAAATTGTAGTTGTAAATAGTTAAAAGACAACGTTAAAATGTGTAGGGGTCATAGCACTGCATTTAAACTCGATTAAATGGGTCCTTTTAAAAAGTGCCGAAATTAAATGCACTTTTTTTCCCAAATTTTGCTCATTTCGATACCATTTGGCATTTTAGCTGTAAGTTTTTGCCAGTTAAACGTTGAACAACAAGTAGAAGCTTAAATTAAAGAAAACTGTCTGGAGATAATGATAGGCTTTTAAATTTTCGAAAATGATGATTTTTGACTGAGAAACAATCGATTGTTTGTAAAGTGCCGAAATTAAATGCACATATTTAATTTCGGCAATTTTCCATTTTTTTTTAAAAACTGATTTAATTGAGTAAAAAAATACTTTCGTACAGTGAAACTTTTGTGACGCAACGCAGTATCGTGAAAGCTTCAAAATGAGCTATCAAACATGAAAATCGGGCCATACAGTAAAAAGTTACATCAGAAAAACAAAAAAGTGCCGAAATTAATTGCACTACCCTAACTCCAGAGAATGTCTTACGGCACACCAAAATTCTAAAAAACATTTTGCTAGAAAAGTGACACACGCTCAAGCCTCAAATTATATTTTTTGTTTTGCAAAAATAATTGCAATGCGAAAAAAAGCAGCATTAAGTGCAATTAAAGTAGCAATTTTTTACAAGAAAACTAACGCTGCGTTTAAAATCACTGTGCGAGAAAACTAGCAGAAATTAGCGGATTTCAGTCGCAAAAAATTGTGGATGTTCGACTTTTCTAGCAAAATTTTAGTAAATAGTCGGATATTCTCTTGTGATATATTCTTACATCCAGTAATTAATAATCGAAAGGAGGAGTCACAAGAATTTTAAGTGACAAAGTTCACACCGTAGTGAAAAGGCATTCTCCGCGCGTTCACACAGTTATGTATTCTCCGCGCGTTCGCATATCGTCACTTGTAGAGACAGTTTGAACTAGTGAAGTTTCTGGAGCGACGAAGCAACCCCGCAGCTCCACCCTATTTTTGAACTAATTTTATGAATAATTAAAATAGTGATGCTATTGATTATTTTGTCAATTTTTTTGTAAAGTAAAATTTTTTTTTCAAAACTTATTTAAAACAATAAAAAATAGTCTTATAAATACAAATAGAGTAAATTTAAATGTATTTGAAGCTTAAATACGCTTAAAATTGCTTATTTAAGGGGCGGAGCTCAGGAACTCCATCCGTTTTAAATGGCGGGAACTTTGTAGCATAATATTCAATTCGAAGGCAGGAACATCTCTAGTGTGAACGTGATACGACATCACGGTGTCCGGTGATTGCTTTTTTCTCAGTTACAATCGTGAGACCTTCGTAAGACCTATGCCGTACGTATCTATGACCTATAAGTTTTTTTCCCGCAAGTAGTGCCCAGTGAGAGAGCAAATTGAAATGGTTAAAGCTGTACGGTAGTAATATGCATGTTTTTCCCACGGATAGAGTGCATTACGTAGGATATACAAGTCCGTAGCCAGGGGAGGGGGATTGGGGGATTAATCCCCCCTCAAATTCTGGGAAGGCAAAAACTTTTGTAAGGGTTTTTAAATAACCCTCTGGTTTTTTTTTAAATTAGAAAAAAAAATTTTTTCCTAATCACTCTGCAATGTATTAAAGCTATCTAAAATACATAAATAGGAGTGATTTAGGACCATAAAACCTCTTAGGGTAGTGCATTTAATTTCGGCACTTTTTTGTTTTTTTTGATGTAACTTTTTACTGTATAGCCCGATTTTCATGGTTGATAGCTCATTTTGAAGCTTTCACAATATTGCGTAGGCCACAAAAGTTTCACTGTACGAAAGTTTTTTTTACTTAATTAAATCAGTTTTTAAAAAAATAGAAAATTGCCAAAATTAAATTATGTGCATTTAATTTCGGCACTTTACAAACAATCCTTTGTTTCTCAGTAAAAAAATCATTATTTTCAAAAATTTAAAAGCCTATCATTATTTTCAGACAGTTTTCTTTAATTTAAGTTTCTACTTGTTGTTCAACGTGTAACTGTCAAAAAGTTACAGCTAAAATGCCAAAAGGTATCAAAATGAGCAAAATTTGGGAAAAAAGTGCATTTAATTTCGGCACTTTTTAAAAGAACCCTCTTAATCGAGTTTAAGTGCAGTGCTATGACCCCTACACATTTCAACGTTGTCTTTTAACTATTTACAACTACAATTTAACACCCGACTACTTAATTCAATCAGTTTTTACCTAAAGCATATGAGTGCCGAAATTAAATGCACTACACATTTCAACGTTGTCTTTTAACTATTTACAACTACAATTTAACACCCGACTACTTAATTCAATCAGTTTTTACCTAAAGCATATGAGTGCCGAAATTACACTATTTTATTTTATAACGATTGCTCACCACAGACGCAACGTAGAACCACGGGGACTAAAAATTTGGAAAATAGACTAAATTTTACCAGGACATTTGAATTTTTAAACCAATTTATTGCGTAATTATGAAATGCCCATGTTCCAAAAATGAGTAACAATTTTATTTTTTATAAATCACACAATTTCACATGAAAATATCATAACATAACAAATAAAAAGCTCACGACAGTCATCTACATATAATTAGCTCTCATTTGAGCTATCAAACGTCGTATTCCGTCCAGGATTACCAAAGATACGTACGGCATAGGTCTTACGAAGGTCTCACTATTGTAACTGAGAAAAAAGCAATCACCCGACACCGTGATGTCGTATCACGTTCACACTAGAGATGTTCCTGCCTTCGAATTGAATATTATGCTAAAGTTCCCGCCATTTAAAACGGATGAAGTTCCCTAGCTCCGCCCCTTAAATAAGCAATTTTAAGCGTATTTAAGCTTCAAATACATTTAAATTTACTCTATTTGTATTTATAAGACTATTTTTTATGGTTTTAAATAAATTTTGAAAAAAAATTTTACTTTACAAAAAAATTGACAAAATAATCAATAGCATCACTATTTTAATTTATTCATTAAAATTAGTTCAAAAATAGGGTGGAGCTGCGGGGTTGCTTCGTCGCTCCAGAAGCTTCACTAGTTCAAACTGTCTCTACAAGTGACGATATGCGAACGCGCGGAGACAACTGCTAACGCGCGGAGAATGCCTTTTCACTACGGTGTGAACTTTGTCACTTAAAATTCTTGTGACTCCTCCTTTCGATTATTAATTACTGGATGTAAGAATATATCACAAGAGATATTCAACTATTTACTAAAATTTTGCTAGAAAAGTCGAACATCCACAATTTTTTGCGACTGAAATCCGCTAATTTCTGCTAGTTTTCTCGCACGGTGATTTTAAGCGCAGCGTTGGTTTCCTTGTAAAAAATTGCTACTTTAATTGGACTCAATGCTGCTTTTTTTTCGCATTGCAATTATTTTTGCACAACAAAAAATATAACTTGAGGTTTGAGCGTGTGTCACTTTTCTAGCAAAATGTTTTTTAGATTTTTGGTGTGCCGTAAGACATTCTCGGGAGTTAGGGTAGTGCAATTAATTTCGGCACTTTTTTGTTTTTCTGATGTAACTTTTTACTGTATGGCCCGATTTTCATGTTTGATAGCTCGATTTAGAAGCTTTCACGATACTGCGTTGCGTCACAAAAGTTTCACTGTACGAAAGTAATTTTTTTACTCAATTAAATCAGTTTTTAAAAAAAATGGAAAATTGCCAAAATTAATTGTGCATTTAATTTCGGCAATTTACAAACAATAGTTTGTTTCTCAGTCAGAAAATCATCATTTTCAAAAATTTAAAAACCTATCATTATCTCCAGACAGTTTTCTTTAATTTAAGCTTCTACTTGTTGTTCAACGTGTAACTGGCAAAAAGCTACAGCTAAAATGTCAAATGGTATCGAAATGAGCAAAATTTGGGAAAAAAGTGCATTTAATTACGGCACTTTTTAAAAGGACCCCCTTAATCGAGTTTAAATGCAGTGCTATGACCCCTACACATTTTAACGTTGTCTTTTAACTATTTACAAGTACAATTTAACACCCGACCACTTAATTCAACCTGTTTTTACCTACAGCAATATGTGTGCCGAAATTACACTATTTTATTTTATAACGATTGGTCACCACAGACGCAACGTAGAACCATGGTGACTAAAAATTCAGAAAATAGACTAAATTTTACCACGACAGTTTAATTTTTAAACCAATCTATTGCGTAGTTATGAAATGCCCATTTTCTAAAAACGAGTAACAAATTTATTTTTTATAAATCACATAATTTCACATGAAAATATCATAACATAACTAATAAAAAGCTCGCGACAATCATCTAAATATAATTAGCTCTCATTTGAGCTATCAAACGTCGTATTCCGTCCAGGATTACCAAAGATATAGTCCAAAATCAAAAATGCCCAATTGGGAAAAGTGCCGAAATTAAATGCACTAAATTATATTCTTGCTGGGTGTTGTGCCAACAGCTATATAATCAGCGAATAAACACTT
>JASAMX010023240.1:0-43214 GCA_030248175.1 Microlaimidae sp. YZB2_3 | reverse complement strand
TTGTGTGTGTGTGTGTCTGTGTGTATGTGTGTGTGTGTGTGTGTGTGTGTGTGTGTGTGTGTGTGTGTGTGTGTGTGTGTGTGTGTGTGTATGTGTGTGTGTATGTGTGTGCGTGTGTGCGTGTGCGTGTGCGTGTGTGTGTGTGTGTGCACAAAATAGTAATATTTTTCACAAAAAAATAAATACTTTGGAATTTTTCTAACGGAGTGTAAAATTAAGAAATATAAGCTAGAAAAATAATTTTTAGGATAAAAAATGCGTAAAAAGTTTGTTATTTTTTTACCTTTTTAACTGAAAAAACAACAAGATTTGAGCTTGATCTCCACTAACTCCTCATTTTGCATTAACGTGCTGCATTGCATGTATGTATACCCATGGACTTTATTATACAAAACACTGCAACACACAAATCTTATACAAAAAGGTGCAATAATTAATAAATTTTTCCTACCTGCCTGCAATTCACGGAAGCGGATAAGGGCACAATGTGTACCAATGACGTTTTATCCCCATGAATGTGTACATCGAGTTTTTCACAACAAAACAAAATCTGAAATTTTTATGTGTTAGAAACTAAAACGACAGACTACTTGAAACTGTGGATTCTGGACTTCAATACCGATTTGACTAAGTTGCTGCGTTCCACCACCCACGTGCTGATTCTAAAATATTGGACATTTATATTACATTGTATTTTTTTAAACCTATCTTAGGGGGAATTATCGAGGAGATTTGACCGGAGTTTCACTCCTAACCAGTAAAAATTTATTTAATCGGAAATTACTTTTAGATTCTAGCAAGAATATAAGAGAAGATGTACACTGAATAAACTGCACTCATTCCGCTATTCGGTTTCCCATAAATAAACTCTCTGGGGGTCCACGTACCCCCGGGGGTACATAAAACTCTGGGGGAGCACTGGGAGCACAGAAACCCCCCGGGACACATACCCCCGGGAATGCACACGCCCAAATCAAAATTTCTGAGACTTGTTACCGCTTTAGTTTGTAGAAAGTGTATTTATTATGTAAAATAGTGTTTATTTTGTAATAAAGTTATTTTTTATCGAAATTTTAATTTCCGTTAAACGTGAAACTTTTGATTGTAAAGATTGTTTTTCGTGATAAATGAGCGAGCATACACCTTCGGAAACATAATAAATACCGGTATGGCCCGACTCGCTCCCTCTGCCCCCCCCGCTGCTCCCCCCCGCCCCCCCTCCTCTGCCTCCCCGGCCCCCCTCCCCCACTCAAGAGTCAATTGTAGAAAATACAGTTTTTTTAATAGAGTTATAAGTAAATGGAATTATCTAAATGAAGATCAAGTTAGTTCCAAAACTCTGTACCAATTTAAAAAATCTTTGATGAATTAACTAATGGAAATTTAAATGGCTAAATAAAGAGCTTTATTTTTTTAAGGCCTTTAGTCATTTTTTTTCTAGTAAATCTAAATCAGCCAGGTCTTCTCTCAATTTTGTGATTTTTGGTGTTATTGTAACTCAACTGGGTTGCAATCGCATTTGTGTTTGTTTTGTCCTTCTTACTGTTTTCTTTATGTATTACTAGAAAAATAAAATCTTGAATCTCTTGAATCTTGAGTCGGACTGGGAGCGAGTTGGGCTGGGAGCGAGTCGGGCTGGGAGCGAGTTGGGCTGGGAGCGAGTCGGGCTGGGAGCGAGTTGGGCTGGGAGCGAGTCGGGCTGGGAGCGAGTTGGGCTGGGAGCGAGTCGGGCTGGGAGCGAGTTGGGCTGGGAGCGAGTCGGGCTGGGAGCGAGTTGGGCTGGGAGCGAGTTGGGCTGGGAGCGAGTTGGGCTGGGAGCGAGTTGGGCTGGGAGCGAGTCGGCCGGGAGCGAGTCGGCGGGAGCGAGTCGGGCCATACCGGTATTTATTATGTTTCCGAAAAGTAATATGTCGCCCCGGTTTTCCGTCCATTATCACAAAAACAACTGTTTTACAAATCAAAAGTTTCACGTTTAACGGAAATTTCAATAAAATTTCGATAAAAAATAACTTTATTACAAAATAAACACTATTTTTACATAATAAATACAGTTTCTACAATCAACGAGACAACCGCGCCGCGGCGACGCGTTTCCACAAAAAATTTTTTTTTTAATTTTGGGGGAGCATATACACTCCCCCGGGGGGGTTTATATGCTCCCCCGGGGGGTTTATATACTCCCCCGGGGGGTTTATATACTCCCCCGGGGGGTTTATGTACCCCGGGGGGGTACATAAACCCCCCGGGGGGGGTTTATTTATGGGAAACCGATGCACGGATGGGTGCGATTTTTTGTATTGAGTGGTACATTCTTCTCTTATATATTCTTGCTAGAATCTAAAAGTAATTTCAAGATTAAATAAATTTTTTACATCATTTAGGAGTGAAACTCCGGCGTGACTTCCTGCGATAATTCCCCGTTGAGATAGGTTTAAAAAATACAATGTCGTATAAATGTCAATTATGTTTTAGAATCAGCTGATGATCGTGGAACGCAGCAACTTAGTCAATGGGGTATTGAAGTCAGAAATCACAGTTTCAAGTCCTGTGTCGTTTAAGTTTTATTAACACATAAAAATTTAAACTGTTTTGTATTTTTTTTTGTAAAAAACTCGATGTCACATTCATGAGATAAACGTCCATTGGTACACCACATTGTGCCCTTATCCGCTTTGCCGTAATGAGATCCACAGGTTGTAACTGGGGTTAAAAAGGAGGGTCTGTATTTCGGAACTTATTAATTGTCATATTTGAGGCCTGCGCCTTTAATCTTGGTGGCAAGGTACGAACCTCCATTGTGATGTTTTAAAAATACAGTGTTATAAATGCAAGTTATAATAATAAAGTCCATGGGTATTGGTGCATGCAATGCAGCACGTTAATCAATGAGGTACTAAGGTGGAGATCAAGCTCAAATCTTGTTGTTTTTTCAGTTAAAAAGGTAAAAAATAACAAACTTTTACGCATTTTTTCTGTAAAAAATTATATTTTTCTAGCTTATATTTCTTAATTTTACACTCCGTTTAAAATGAACAAAATTCCAAAGTATTTATTTTGTTGGGAAAAAGATTACTATTTTGTGCACACACGAACACAAAAAACACACGTACGCACACGCAAATACCGACGCACGCACAAGCACATAAGCAGACACACAAAAACATACACACACAGACACACAATCACATACACACATAGACACACAAACATATACACAAACACACAAACACAAAATATAGATACATACCACTGACAAATTTTTTGGTTTAATATTATTTATTTTGATGCTTCAAAAGTACTTTTAACATTATTCAGAATTATTATTAGATATGTAATGATCAATTTGTTTCCAAAATTCAGAAAAAACTTACCGTTGTGCGCATTTAGTAACAATAATTTTAAAAAAAGAACAAATACTGACGATGAATTGTAAACCATTTTAGTACAACCGCACAAGAAGCTAAAATTAAAATAAATAAGGAGTCTCACAAGCCCTACCCACCTTAAAGGTGCGGTGCGGAATCAAAGTTTTTATCTTCGATTTTGATATTTTTTTGTGAAAACCTTACCTCTGTCCCCAATAGGTCACAAAATTTTTTCAACAAAATATCTCCAGTGGTTCAGGAGTAATGACCCCCAAATATGGCGTTTTTTGACAATTCTGTACGTGAACGATTACTCAATAGGTATAACGATTTTTGATAGAAATTATGTATTCAAACAAAGCGGCTACTTTCTACTTTAATTTGATACCTTGATCGTTAAGATTGGTGCAGTATTTGTGGAGATAATGCGGTTCTCGTACAAAAAACACTCGATTTTTTCGCTAAGAACACAAAATAATTTGTGAAGGGAATAAATAAGTAAATAAGTAAACGAAATAAATAAGTGAAGGGAAAAAAAGGTTGGGCAAACTTCACAAAACCACTGCCGTCGTTTGGTGTTTTTAACAAAAAAATCGTGGGTTTTTTGAACGGGAAACGCAATATTTCAACAAATACTACACCAATCTTAACGATTAAGGTGTTAAATTAGAGTAAAAAATATAGCCGCTTTTTTTGAGTGCATAATTTGTAACGTAAATCGTAATACCCATTGAGTAATTTGTCACATACAGATTTGTAAAAAAATGCCATTTTTGGGGTGTCATAACTGGTGATCGACCGGGGCAGAATTTTTGCTGATGCCGGGGCCGGGGCCGGGGTAGAGAAATTTGGATTTGCCGGGGCCGGGGCCGGGGTAGATAATTTTGCCCCAGCCGGGGCCGGGGCTAGGGCAGGCGAAAATTTTAGCAGAATTTGTAATTTTGGTCATTTTTTTCAAATAAAAATCAAAATTTTTATTGTTAATTATTTGGTTTATGTAATGAATTTAGAATTTAAACACTTTGTGAGTAAAAAAAAACTTTTTTTATTACACAAATATTTTTTTTTTCCAAGCAGAACAAAATTTTTATTTTCATATTTCAATTTTTTAAAACCTAAATTATTATTTTGTTTGTATAATATATGTACATTTTCACATAATTATTAGCAGTACATTCTTGTTTAAAGCAATATTATACTTAATCGCAAACCATTTATGTTACTTAAAAAAATGCTTTACAAATATAGCAAACCATTTATGTTAGTTTTAAAGAATGCCTTACAAATAGAGGAGGAGTTAAAGTACTTACAAGGAGTATGTTTTGATCAGTAAAGCAAAACGTGTTAAAGAAACTAAAATCAAAACTGGGTACAAGTAACGAAAATATTTCACAATAACAAAATCTCTTCATATTAAAATATTTTTAATTAAATATGTTGGTACCTAATTGGCGAAATTTAACCGTAAAAGTTAAGAATACTAGTCTTGAATGTTATTTTAAAGAAGAACTTTTACTCGAATTTCATTTACACACCATTATTCAACATTTTTTAGTTTAAACATATAAAAAGGGTTAAAAAGCCCCTTTTTATTTTAAAATATAAGAGAATTCTTAAAATTTTATTGTCAATTTTTGTAAATTAAAAAAAACACTCTTTTTAAGTTGTAAAAAGTAAAATATTATATTGCGAGTACATTAGACTACCTGCTTTCTAGCTGTTTCAAGTTGATTGTTTTAATGATTTTAATCAAATTATTTAATTTTAGCCAAAAATTATAAAATTAACGTAAACTTTTTCAATGTAATTATTTTCGTGATTTTGCACTACTTTTTATAATTTTTCGAGATGTAACAAAAACATAATATAACCCAAAAAATTTTTGATTATACACTAGGTTTTTAAATAAATTTTTGATTATACACTAGGTTTTTGAATAAAGTTATGCAAGAAAAAAAATGCAACATTTCAAACGTGCGACTTTCTGTGCATATACCACTGATTTCTTGCGAAGAGATTTTTTTGCAGTCAGATCTAGTTTTCTTCGTGCAGCGCATTTACTTGCAAATGTGGAAGAAAAGTTGCAATATGCACTGCAAAACGCTAACACTGTTAAAAATTGGTGCACCCAAAAATAGCAGAGAACGGCGGGTTTTCAGTATTAAACTCGCACAAGAGTGCTAGTTTCAAGCAAAATATTTTATTTAAAAATTAGTATTTTTTTATTTAGCATTATGCGAAAATTTTTTTTCAAATTAAATATAAACAGTTCATTATTAACTTTTTGTTTTAAAAATTTACTTTTGGTGTCTATTAGGTGGATACAAAATATTGGATTTAAAAAAACTGGACTGACTCCGCAGGTTTTTTTTTAAATTTTATGAATACTATAGTACGTAACTAATTAAAGAAATTACACAAGATTTAAAAAATAACTAAAAATCATAAAAGCACCTGTTATTTTAAATGGTAAAATTTTAGTTACATAATTTAGTTTATTTTAGATTTAGTATATGCATTTATATTTTTCTTAGATTCAGTATATGCATTTATAACATTGCAGTCTGATTGATTGCAAACAGGGGTTCCTTTCGCTGGTAATTATAAAATTTTGGTCCAGGTTCAATCGGATTGGGTCCAATTGTAATGTTATTTTTTAGGTCTTTGTAACTATAAAGGTCTTTAATATTATTTTAATGGTTTTAAAGGTTGGACTGAAATTTTTCTGCGAAAAAATATTGATGAATCTTTTCAGTTATTTTGTTTGGCTTTATTTTTAAATAAAATAACAGTTATATCTTTATTTTGTATTAAAACTATTAAGGCTTTATTAAAAAAGCAAATTTTTTTTGTATATCATATAATTAAATCGTATTTAAGCTCAATTAGTTTTTCATTTTATCATTTTTTGTTTTGTAACACAAACTCTATTTGCACAATTTCAATTGAGACGTGCAGGGGACAATCAAAGGAAAAATATCTCGTATTTGAATCTTCAAATTGTTTTTGACAAAATATTTTAAAATAATTAAAGAAATAATACAAATAGTAAAAACTCAAAGATGAAAACGCTGAAAAAAAACAATTTCAAGATCTTATTAAATAAAAATCTACAACTGAAACAGAAAGAAATGCTTAGCTGGCAGAATATCACATAGCTATAGAGAGAAATTAGTCTATTTAAAAAGGTTATAGCTGACGCCGACAAGTTTTTAAGCGTTTACTTTCAATAATCCAGCATGAAAACGACAATGGATGAACAAGAACGTGATCAATCAACTCGCTTTATGGATAAAATGAGACCGCATCTGATGAAAATGAAAATGAAGCCGTGAGAAAACTTGTAGGGGTGTTTAATAAGAAGCAATCGCTGAGTGCTTCAGTCTGGGGAAAATCAACAAAAAGTAGCAACGTTTGCTTAAAATCCAATTTTCTAATTTTGAAAATGAAAATGAAGCCGTGAGAAAACTTGTAGGAGTCTTTAATAAGAAGCAATCGCTGAGTGTTTCAGTCTGGGGAAAATCAACAAAAAGTAGCAACGTTTGCTTAAAATCCAATTTTCTAAATTTCACCAGGACAGTTTAATTTTTAAACCAATTTATTGCGTAATCATGAAATGCCCATGTTCTAAAAACGAGTAACAATTTTATTTTTTTTATAAATCACACAATTTTACATGAAAATATTATAGCATAACAAAGAAAAGGCTCACGACAGTCATCTACATATAATTAGTTTTCATTTAAGTTATCAAACGTCGTATTCCATCCAGGTTTACCAAAGATATAGTCCAAAATCAAAAATTCCCAATTGGGAAAAGTGCCAAAATTATATGAACTACCCTATATCAACTGATATTTTATCTTGAAAAGCCAAAGTTCAATCACTGTAACATCTAGAAGTTGTGTAACTGTTAAGGTTTTATCTTTGAAACCATGCTGAAGATGAGTGTATAAAAAAAGATAGAAAGCTCAGCGTTTACAATTTACTCCATTATTTTACAAGAAAAACATGTATTTGATGATGATGTATTTGATAATATGTAATGCGCCGTGGTTTCCACATGACATTCGCCAAATTTTTTATACACAAATATTCCTTAATAGTTTTAAACATTTTTGTTTATGATTTTGTTTTTTGTTTATTTTACATAATGTTGTTTAAACTTTTACAAAAAACAAATAAAAATACTGAAGTTAATGTTAAACTTTCATTTTTATATAAACTACAGAATTTAATAAGAAGACAACAACAATAAGTCAAAAACTGTGTTTTCTAACAATGAATTGTTAAATGGTTTTATTTTTTGTTTTTGGCTTGTTTTATTTTTGGTTTTTGTGACTTAATTTATTTTTCGCTTTTTGCTTTGTTTCTGTTGATTATGGGTTTGTTTTATTTTTTTTGTTTTTAGCTCTGTTTGTTCTTATTCTTATTTTAGGCTGTCTTACACAATTAGAAGACGCATATTTCGTGCTAGAATATGAAGTCGCTGGTTGCAAGAAAAGATTATTGAAAGGTGATTGTGAGTGTGTAATTAGACTAATCAATGAATCCATGTATTTTCCATGAATTTAATACAATAAGACCTTTAAAAAAATTGTAAATTGTAAAAATTGATTATTTTTTGGGGAAAGAATACAAAGAATATTAAAATGCATAATAAACCCCACAAAAAATCCAAGCTATCAACAAAATTTTTTTTATTTTTTCTAAGCCTAAACGGAACCCAATGACTAAGAAAAACTTTGTTATAACTGAATTTTTTTTGGATGGTGTGTGTGTTCTTGAAGAAAGCCAAAGTGGTAGTTTAAAGCATTTCGATTTCTGATATCTGTCTCCTCAAGATAAACAATGCATTGTATTTACTTTACAAAACAGGGCTCGCATCCTATCCACTGTTAAAATTTAACCTTGATAAATTTAAAAATGTAATCAGGAATGAGTCAAAGCACTTGTATGTATTGTTTTGACTTAATTTATACACGGAAAAATTTAATAAAGATGTGAAATTTAAAACCACAAAGGATAACTACGCAGATGACTTTTTATCCCTATCTGCAGGTAAATCATTTTTTTTATTTTAAAATTGATTTATCTGCAAAGTTATCTCAAATAATATTTTTTTTCGCGTATAATTTGGGGACGAAAAAGCTAAACTTGGCTTAACTTAAAGATCAATTAAATTTGTACGGTTATGACTTAGAGATGAAACACATTTTTTTTTAATTCCGCGTTGTTACAAAATAAACAAAAATTTGTGAGTTTAGTTTTAAAAAAAATTACATTTCTGTTTTAAATTTAGTAATTTTGATTATAGGCAAATAAAATCTAGCTGACCGCGAAAATTGCAGTATCGAATCAAATATTTAACAACAAAGCCATTCAAAATTTTTAACGAAATTGATTTATTAATAAAGATCAAAACCCTTATTTTAATAATTATTTATCAATTTATTTAATTTAAAACCCAAATGCAAAATTTTAAAGGGCTAAAAATGGTTAATTCTAGTATATTTTGTAAAAAGGTGGAATTAAAAAAAATCTGCGTTCTTATTATTTGTTTTTTTAAAAAAAACATCATTACCGCACAATTTTAATTGGTCCCTTCATGTCTGCATTCTAATTTTCAGCGTCAGCCAGATTTAGTTCAACCATAAGAGTTTTTAAAATAAGGCATTTAATGTTTAATATTAAACCCTTCTATTAAAAAGTGTGAAGTGCGTTGTTGTTAAAGAGTTCATTTAATACTGCTAATCATTGAGGTCAGCCAGATAATCAATTTTTACTTTCAAAATAGGGCTGTAATATAAATTATATTAAATAGGGCTTCACAAACATTGGTATTAAATTTGGAATAACATTATTAATAACGTGGGTGCAAAAGTAGTTTGTGTGTTTACATTTACTAACAATATGAAATGCATAAATTAAATATAACATGAAGTGCTATTCTAGCGAAAACTTGTAACTTAATTTATCAAACAAAAAAAACGTAATTCTATATGCAGGATAAGCTTTTATTCCCAAGACTGTTGGATTATGATTTTTACAAACTGTGAATACAGAACTACTCTGCCCCTTCCAATTTTTTTACAGCTTAAATACTCACAAAATCATACTGGTTTAATACTACTAACAAAGACTACTTACTTGTGTTTTTTATAGATTATTTTGTATCTCATGAGCTGCAATAAAATGTAATTTTTACTATATTATAACCATTTTCCAACTTAAAAACCCTGGATTGCCTCAAAAACAAACAACTATAAACTTAAAGTTCTGCAACATGTACTCAAATTTTGACCCTCACACAAAATTTTGTATATTTATTATTCAAAATGCTAATAGACCCCAAATTTTAAGAACCCTAAATTGGCAGGTAAATTTAGTGATTTGCGGCTATATACTGCTCTGTTGGAATAAAAGTGGCAAGAGCTAGGAAAAAAGTCCAGGCAGTTGGTTACTGGAAACTCAGAAAAAAATTTTTCCAGCGCTCATTGGCTAAAAATGCTTCTATAGCATCATAATTCTGTGAAGTTCTCAAACACTGAACAGTGTCCAGTGAACAGTTATTAATACTTGGTGAATGTATGATGCAGCATTCATGTATGCTGACAACCTCGCCGCGGTCAGTTGATTTAATAAAGTTTTGCTAGTTTTTTTAAGTTTTGCTTGGTAGGCTTTGGAAAACCGAAGACTTTTATTCCATCATTTATTGCAAGTAAATTGCGCTGCTAAAACATGTCGCTGCATTATTGGGAATCAACTGCACCATGCGGAAAACTTGGGAGGCTTTCCCGCTGGCTTTCATACTAATGCGGGTTTTAAGCGTAGATTTTAATAATTTAGTTTCTCATGCATCCAGCTGTCGACTAAACTACTTACTGTCTAATTGTTAAATTCAGGTTGTTACACTTTAAATTAGAGTATATTTATTAAAAAAACACAACTAGATATAAATTAGCTTAAATTAGTGACGTTCCCCAGAGCTCCAAGCCCCAAAGCGTAATTCCGCTTTTAGGAGCTCAGAAGCAACCTTCGGAGCCCCGGAGTTTCAGAACTCCAGATCTCCGCCCAGATCCAGATTTTTGTACTAATTTCATAAATAATTTAAGAGTGGTGCTATAGTTTATTTTGTCAAAATTTTTTTGTAAATTATTTTTTTTTTTCAAAACTTATTAGAAACGTTAGAAATAGTCTTAAAAATGTCAATAGAGCAATTGTAAATGTATTTAGAGCTTAAATAAGCTTAAATAAGCTCAAATCGTTCATTTAAGGGGTAGAGATCCCTCCGCTTTAGATTGCCGGAACTCCAGAGCATGATAATGGAAGGAAGGAACATCATAACTTAAATATATTTTATTTATAAAATAGCTGAAATGAAAAATAACAAATATTAATTTTCTATGGGTATTATTTTAATACAAGCCTTGAAAAATGCTCCAAGAGTAAAACATAAAAAGGGAAAATATCCTGGTGCCCTAGTTATAGCCACGGCGCAGCGCCATGTGGTTAAACTGCAGTGGGTGCTCCTGCGCCTTTGATGATTGCTTAGATTATAGTGTGCGTGGTTTCTCGAGGTTTAATTGCCGCGTGAACGATGAAGGAATATCGAATGAAATTATTGTGTTGTTTCATGGCGATGAAAGACAGAAATATTTTGAAATTATTTATTCTACGTTTCAACCTGATAAAACACAAGCCTTCGTCAGGAAATCTGAAATTTTTGAAAAAGTATTATGAATAATAACACACTAAAACACGAGAAAGTAGATATAAATATATTAAATTATAATTTCAAAAGATGCGGCTTATAATTTAAAATTTTTTTGTAATAAAACCTTATATATATCAGGTACTAATTTACAAATTTACGTACTACGAATATTTAAAAAATCGATGTTGTCCTTATTAGCTGATATAAAACAAGCTTCTTTAAAACGAAAGGCAAAATAATTATTGTCATGTGCCAAAAACTTGGTAAAACTGAAATTATGTCAGTATTCCGAGAATGTAAAGAGAGCGCTGAAATTGAGGTGTCTGGTGCATTGCTATTTGCTTCTTGTTGTTGTTCAGAAAAACGTAATGAAAATGTACGTGTTGAAAGTCCAATATAAATTGCACTGCAATTGTTACAAGAAATTAAATATACGATACCTTTTTGGTCAAGATTTTCTGGGCGGGGGCCAATATGATAAAAAAGAAAAGACCTTAAAGAAAGAGGAGAGCTAAAATAGGAGGAGAACCCGACGCTTTTTAAAATGTTTTTGATTTTGTAAGAAAAAGAGCCAAAAAACGGTAATGAAATAATAGGTAATTTAGATTTTGGGGTTGTTGATAATGCACAAGTAGATTTAAAACGCTTAAAATCAAAAAACCTTGACACAAACTCTTGATCATAACCATGTTTGTTTACAAAAATATTTGTGAGAAAATCGAATTCATTTTTAAGCAAGAATAAATTAGTGCAGTATCAAAGCGCACGCAATTTTAATGTATTAAGTGTTGAAGAAATATATTGGTTTGGAATGAAAAAATATTTTGATATATACCTATTTGAATGAGCGGCTTTTTGATAAACATTAATTTCAATCTTGTTTTCGAAACGTTTGTTAAAACAATCGAGAAAAGGCAGTTCATAATGAGATTCAACATGAGATTCACAAGGAGATTTATAACGAGATTCACAAAAAGATTCAAGTTCGGATGTAAAACGTACTTTAGTAGCAGATAAAAAAGTATGAAATTCATTTAAAAAATACATAAAACAGCATCTTTATCAACATAAGGAGGAGTAACATTGAATATTAAAAACACATCGTCTATGTACCTGCGGTAAAAAATAGGCTTAAGAACTTGAGGACATACATTGTTTAAAAAATTAGTTTCTAAAACGCCCAAGTACAAATCACTTATTGAAACAGAAACAGGGCTACCCATAGGAACGCCGTAATTTTGGCGGTATAAAACATTATCAAATTTTAAAAAATTATTGTTTAACACACATATAAATAAATTAACTATTGTACTAATAGAAGCATTATTGGAAAACGGCACATTTTCTCGCCAATAAAACTCAGTGTCAGATAAAACCTTAAGCAAAAGATCAATAATAAAACTAGTATCAACATTATCAGAAAGACTTACAACATCTATACTTACCATAAAACAATTAGGCCTGATTGAAATATTTTTTAACTCATTTAAAAAACCAACTATAGATGAAATACGATATTGCAAATTCGGAATACAATGTTTTAAAACATAATCTAAATTCTTAGCTATATCATAAAACAATGATCTGTACATTGGGGTGATAACTCGAATAGGATTTCCTGTCTTATAAACTTTTATTAAACCATACGGATTAGGTAAAGCAGCCCTATCAAAACTAGGCAAAATATTTAAAATAATATTAGCAGTTAGAAAAGAAGAAAGCAAGGATTTGGCTGTGGAATATAATGCTTTTATTTGAGTTTTTGTAGTTTTGGCAAAAATTTGAGTGTTTGAAAAATGAATTGACATTTTGTTAATATATAAAGTTTTAGCCATTACAACAGTTTTTGAACCTTTATCTGCAGATACAAAAACAATGTTCTCCTCACTAGCTTTCTTTTTTAGATCACTAATGACAGTTTGCACTTTACGATAAATCTCATTTGATACTTATTTTTTACCGAACTATTTAATAAACATGAAGAAATTTTTGCTCTAACCGAATCTTTGTTCTTTTATGTCGGTTAAATTGGCTCTTTCCAAAGCAGATTCCACCAAAGTAATAGTATTAAAAATTGGAACTGTCTTTGGAGGCAGACAAAATTTAGGTCCGCATGCAAGAACATCAAGTTGCGCTTCGGTGAAAACACATGGAGTATTATTAGCTACTAGAAAGGCGAAGGCCCTACGGCCCTCTCCTTTCTAGTTTTGTGTATCAATGTTGGACATAATTAAAATTAATCTCTACATTAATAATAGTACCAAAAACGTTTTGAAACATAAAGCAAACAAATTTACTATTTATTAAATCGTTTAAACTGCAGTTCTTCAATCGTTTTGCAAACTGACCCACCTGAGTTCTTAATTTCCGCAAATTTAAAAATGATCAGAAAATTTAGAACATAATAAAATCAATTAGATAAATTAATTTATTTTTTAAAAAAACTGAGAACAAGGGGTGTTTTTTTAAATCGGTTTCACCAGCAAAAAGGGGTGATCACACACCTTCCTTATCATTTTAAAAACTGCACTTTTCAAAATCGTTCAGTATCTTAACGCAAAATAAATAATATGATCTTTTAGGGTGATTTATTGAATAAGAACTTTGCTTTTACAATTTAAAAAACACGCGTTTTTGATTAGTCTTTTATTATGCACGTGTGCAATCCACTAAAAAAATCCCCCCATTCTTAGCTTTCCAAATAGCTCTTTACAAGTTTCACATAAAAAAATAAATGCAAAAAAGATTTAGCTTGTTTAAAAAGGATAAATCAAATTTCAAAATTTTAAATCAAAATAAAAATTCAACTTTAAAGAGTACACAAGAATGCATAAAATTCTATTCCAAATTATCTTTAACTTAAGATGGTAAAATATTTAAAATCTTTTGTCTATTTTATTTCGTCTAATTTAATTGGTTTGCACGCTTTTTAATGTTGTAAAAATATTGTTTTTCTCAATGTTGCAACAGTAGCATTGCCAACGCATTCTTTCAGGACCATTGTGTCCTACCCCCTCTCATTCCGCGGACAATCGTGTTGTACCTTTTGCCTCTGAGGACCGTCATCTTACAGAACCGTTGTGTCGCGGGACTGTTCTGTCGCTCTCCTATTCACTTATTTACTGGTCAAAATTAAATTATTTAAATTTAAGTTTTTGTTGATCAAGGCTTTGTTTCCATCAAATTAAATCAAAATAATTTAACGGGTGGGGGGGGGGGGGCGGGAAATCAAATGTGAGTCAGAGAAGAAGGGGCTTTAGTTGTAAGCCTCTCGCGGGCTATAACCTTTTAATAGGCCACCGCTTGCGCGATTGGGCCTTAAAGTCGACAGGGAGTGAGCTAGCTTAACGCAGACTCTAAATGGGATCGATCTTGCTTCCAAATTCCTCTCCGCGACATGCGGTTTTTTTAATCAAAATAACCTTTTTTAATAATGAATTTGGAGGGTGGAAATTTCGCTCAAATTTTCCGCAGGGATAGGACGAGTGCGAAAAGTTTTAACGTAAAAAAGAATTATGAGCAAAAAGTTATAAAAAATCCACAAGATTCTGAAAGAAAAAAATGCCACAGGACAGAGGGAGGGACGGAAGGAGGGACGGAGGCTCCCAACTTGAGAACGGATTGTGCAATTATAAAGTAGATTACAGAATTTTTAAAATCTAATGTACAAAACTTATTAAAATATAAAACATTGAATTTTTGGTTTGTTCTTAAACGGGCAGATTTAAAAGTAGAAAAACAGCGTTTTTTGGCAAAATTAAGAATTTTTGTATAGATTTCTTGATTATCATAGTTTTTAAAATTAACATGAGTTTGAGTGCATTTGGTCCAATTGTGTTTTGAAATTTTTCAAGAGCATTATTTAAAAACGCGGGAAATATATTGTGAGTTTGGCAGTTTTTTAAAAATATTCTTCTAGATCTCGTGTTAGCAAGTTTTTGATTCAAACACAAAACTAAATTAAAACTGCACACCGCTTTTTGGCCACAGCGAAATCTAATATAATTACGGAGTCCTTTAGGGCTGTCCTGTTGTTGAATATTATTGAAATTATTGTATTGTTGCATGGCGAAAAAAGTATTATGAATAAAAACACACTAAAACACGAGAAAGTAGATATAAATATATTAAATTATAATTTCAAAAGATGCGGCTTATAATTTAAAATTTTTTTGTAATAAAACCTTATATATATCAGGTACTAATTTACAAATTTATGTACTACGAATATTTAAAAAATCGATGTTGTCCTTATTAGCTGATATAAAACAAGCTTCTTAAAAACGAAAGGCAAAATAATTATTGTAATGTGCCAAAAACTTGGTAAAACTGAAATTATGTCAGTATTCCGAGAATGTAAAGAGAGCGCTGAAAGTGAGGTGTCCGGTGCATTGCTATTTGCTGCTCGTTGGTGTTCAGAAAAACGTAATGAAAATGTACGTGTTGAAAGTCCAATATAAAATGCACTGCAATTGTTACAAGAAAGTTTAAATGAAGGAATATTTAAGATATGAGGTTTTAAATAGTAATAAGTAGAAGAAGATGAAAATGAATTACAAAATTTCTCCAACGTTTTCTAATTATAGTTGGCAGGGTGATGTGGGGGCTAAACCACTGCGTGACATTTTCATGCCACCAATGATTGCAATTTTTTGTTTTTTTTTTGAATTAAAATTTTAAATTAATTTTTTCATCAGTAATGCAAGAATTAGAGTAGTTTGTTATTTTTGACATTTCCCGCGCGGTTGAAGTAGATGGCGCTGGGAACTGATAGGATTTCTACCACTATTTAGAAATCGCGCACAGTATTTTTACTGTTATGTTTCAGTTTCCACAAGGGGCTGTTCGTTGTTTGCTCTGCACAATTTTTATTGTTGCCAAAAGGCTGTTATTGTGCGGTTGAAAGTTTTTATTTTTTTTCATTTTTTAAATTTTTTATTTTGATCAATAAATTTTTACCAAGGACCTAAATGAAAAAAAATGCTTCCTAAAAAAGTTACGTAATTTGTTCTTTTTTCCAATGAGCCCATGTTTATTTTTAATCAATCAGTAACAGGAGAAGGAATATTGATTTTATGGATTTAGCGTTGGAATAATAATAAGAAGAAGAAGAAGGTTTATTTGGTAATTATTTCAGTTCAGTTTTTACTAAGAATGATAACATTTTGCCCATTTTTGATTTTAATACTGTTCAGACACTAGAAAATATAAATTTTCCCGTAAAAGATGTTTTGAAATTTTTCAAAAAGTTGCCAAACAAAATTTTCATGCTCCCTAGCATGGAAATTTTCAAATTCATGGAATGCCTGCATTTTTCTTAAAACGCTTAGCTAAAGTTATTACTGAACCTCTTTCAAAAATCTTTCAAACTCATTTAATACAGGCGAACTGCCATATGAATGGAAAATTGCTCTAGCTACACCAGTTTATCAAAAGTGTTCTAAATGTCAAAAAGAAAGCTATCGTCCAATTTCACTGCCTTGTTTTTCTTGTAAAATAATGGAACAAGTTGTAAAGTTTCAGCTTTCTTTCTTTTTTGTAAATATATTATTTCATATTCAGCATGGTTTTAAAGAAAAAAGCTCAACAGTTACTTAACTTCTTGATTCTTACAATGATTGGACTTTAGCAATTAATGATAAAAAAATCAGTAATCAGTGGACGTAGTTTACTTAGACTTTGCAAAAGCTTTTGTTACTGAATCACATCAAAAGCTTTTGTATAAACTGAGCAAATATGGAATTTCTGGGAAACTCTTAAAATGGTTGGAAGTATTTTTATCAAATTGAGAAATGAAAGTACTCATAAATGATTCTGTTTCATCAACATGTCAAGTGACAAGCTTGGTACCACAAGTTCAGTTCTTGGTCTATTCTTATCTTTAGTGTACATTAATGATATTGTAGATTATGTTACATAGTTGGACGTAGTTTACTTAGACTTTGCAAAAGCTTTTGTTACTGTTAAGAAGAAGAAGAAGAAGAAGAAGAAGAAGAAGAAGAAGAAGAAGAAGAAGAAGAAGAAGAAGAAGAAGAAGAAGAAGAAGAAGAAGAAGAAAAAGAAGAAGAAGAAGAAGAAGAAGAAGAAGAAGAAGAAGAAGAAGAAGAAACAAAGAAGAAGAAGAAAAAGAAGAAGAAAAAGAAGAAGAAGAAGAAGAAGAAAAAGAAAAAGAAGAGTTTTAAAAATTAACCACGTTCTCTAATAATGGTTTGCGCGGTGCGCCGCGAGGTTCAATCGCCCCGTGGCGCTCCGTCACCTATAATTGTTTTATGGAAAAATAAAAATCATCATTTATGTTCATTTTATATTTTTTACATTACTGCTGGCGGTTTGCTACAAACAAGATTTTCCAAAGGTAAAAATCTGTAAATAAATCTGTTTTCTTGTACAATCAAATTTCTGCTTTTTTGGTTTGTCAGTTACTTAAAGTTTATTTTTTGTTTTAAATGTTATACTCAATGTTTAATCAATTCGGAGGCTGAATTTATTAACCTAGTAAATTATATCACAACCTATGAAAATTCCTCTAAGAATAGAGTAAGAAAAAGAAAGGACGTATGTTTAGATATTGAGAAGACGTGGACAAGTCCGAGCTTAAAGCATGTGAACAATACAAACTAAAGTGGCACCTGACCTGTGCAAATTCTCACCAAATAAGAATGTAACCATAATAGGATGATTTTTTAATTTGTGAAACAAATTACACAATCCAGTTGTGGTCCTTCTATAGTCAGATGGAATGGTTATTGTAAAAATAATGCTCACAGGAGGAATTTTTGGGTAATCGTCAAATGGTCACTTTAAAAAAAAATGATAGGGTACAAGTCCCATACGTGTACCAATTATTAGTTTGACCAATTGAAAAGTAAAATACGCTAATAAAACACGTGTATACCCCGAATCGGGCTCACAGGCGTAGACATCATTTTTAAGATTATTTTTACGATTAAAGTCTTCTCTAAAAAGTTATGGTAAAAAGTTTTGGTATGTACAATTTATACTGTTAAGCAAAAAAATTTATTTAGCTTTTAAATAACTTAGAAATATTTTTTTGGATTGCCTAGAGTCATGTGGCTCTGAATATAGTTCAAAATTTTCTCTAGTGTCCACCATTTTTGTATGACAACCAGTTAAATATGGGCTAAATTTCAATTTTGAAAAAAAAAATTCGTTAAAAACATATAATCAAATAAAAATAAGTCAAAAGACAATTTATGATTTTTAGGTTTTGCTTAGGCGTAGAATAAGCAGTATTAACAAAAATAAGCTTAAATTAGCTTTTAAGCCAAATAAAAAATTGTTTTTTGTGGTCCATGTGACCAACGAATTTTTAAATTTTTTAGATATTTTTAGATTCTTTAGACTTTAAGCAATGTAAAACCATATTTGTTTGATATGGTGATCCTTATTTGTATGACTCAGATAAAAACTGCATACTGGACATTGGTTTAAACAAAAGGTCAGAATAAGATGAAGTGCAACCCAGTTGCAGTAAAACTTATAGTAAAATAAAAAGTTTTAAAACTCGACAAAATGTAGAAACTCTTCAAATAATATCTTTTGACAGTGGATCACTTTTAAAATAACTGAATGAGTTTGAGCTCTTAATATCTGGAGCAGATGTTAACTACGAGTCACCTGATGTGATATGTGTTCAGGAGTCCTGGCTGAGTGAGCATATACCCAATCAATTAATACTAAAAAATTCTGATTACAACCTTCTCCGTAAGGATAGGATTCTAAACAAGGGGGGTGGGTATTAACACTTATAAATAAAAACATAAATTATAGCGAAATTGTAACTCAGAAGAAGTTTCACAATCTGGGGCCTATTTCATGAAGATTTTTGTAATTGTAATTTAATAAACGCATTTTATTTCTTATTTTATTAATTAAAAAATACGTACGTAACTGTGGAATTTACGGAATTTACAGACAGGTAATTTTTTAAATCCTAAACGCAATTCTATTAATATACTTTTTAATTAAAAATATAAAAGAAAAATATGCGTTTATTAATTTACAGCTGTAAATTAATTTCAAGCAATTTTTATGGAATAGGCCCCTGGAAGTAATAGTGACTGATCTTATTATTACAAGCAACAAACTCCATTTAATTAATATATACAGACCTTCTAACATTAAAACTGAAGATGATTTGTTATTATTGGACTTTATTAAATTCTATACAAATAATCATTCACATACAACTATATTAATAGGTGACATGAATTTACCTGGAATAAGATGGGATTCTGATAAAATTCTTAGCAATTCTCAAAATGAAATTAAATATTACACAACATTTTTAGAATTAGGACTCTCTCAACTAGTTCTTGAGCCAACTAGGGACAGAAATTTCTTACAAATGACCCTGAAATGATGGGTGGCGCGGGAGCGCCACGGGGCGATTTAGCCCCGTGGCGCCGCGCCAACCATTATTAGAGAACGTGGGTAAATTTTGAAATTCAGAACCTTCTTCTTCTTCTTCTTATTATTATTATTCCAACGCTCCATTCTTAAAAGCGATATTCCTTATTCGTTACTGATTGATCAAAAATAAACATGGGCTCATCAGAAAGAAGAAGGAATTACGCAACTTTCCTAGGAAACACTTTTTTTCATTTAGGTCGTTGTTATCGATTTATTGATCAAAATAAAAAAATTGAAAAATAGACAAATAAAAAATCCCAACCGCACAATAACAGCCTTTTGGCAACAATAAGGATTGTACAGAGTAGACAACCAACATCCCCTCATAGAAACCACACAAAAAAAGCAGACGGGTTTTAATTGGTGGCAGAAACGGAACCAGTTCCCAGCGTCATCTGCTTCAACCGCGCGGAAAACGGCAAAAACAACAGAGTACTTTTTTTAATTCTTGCATTACTGATGACAAAATTAATTCAAAGTTTTATTTATTAAAAAATAATAATAAGCGTCGCCACGCGCCGGTAATTATCGGTGGTGCGGGGTGCCACACTGCAATTTAACCCACGGCACCGCGCCAACTATATTTAGGGAACGTGAGTAAATTTTGTAATTCATGTTCTTCATCTTATTATCATTATTATTATTTTTACTTTAAAAACTATAATTGCAATCATTGGCGCACGGCATCGCGCCAACTATATTTAGAGAACGTAGATAAACTTTGCCTGGAGCGCAACTGCACCGCACTAAACATAATTAAGCAACGTGGGTAAATTTTGTAATTTAAATTTATCTTCCTCTTCCTATTATTTTTCATTTAAAAAAATATATCTCGGCACCGGAATGATTATAAACATTTTAATTTAATTTAATTAAAAAAAAGTGGTAGACTAGCCTTGAAAAATTCTCTAAGAATAGAGCAGGAAAAAGGGGTGATTTTTTCCCGGGCGTATGTTTAGACAGAAAAGATATGGACTAGTCTGAGATGGAGATTATGTGGACTATAGAAAGTTTGCGTTTGGTTTGGCCAGCTGCTCACTAAATAAAAATTTCTACCATATGATAATAATTTGTTTATACATTGATCTAATCACACAGCACTGTTGCATTTTTTTTAGTTTGGTGAAATGTCAACTGAAAAAATCATACTCAAAGCAATCTTTGACAGGCGCGAAATCGCCACTTTTTCAATTTGAAGGTTATATTTGTATGTGTAAGAAACAGCTATAAATTTGAAAAAGTGGCGATTTCGCGCTTGTCAAAGATTGCTGTGAGTACAATTTTTTCAATTCACATTTCATCAAACTAAAAAAATGCAACAGTGCTGTGTGATTAGATCAATGTGTAAACAAATCATTATCGTATTGTAGAAATTTTTATTTAGTTAGCAGCTGCCCAAACCAAATGCAAATTTTCCATAGTCTACATAATGTCCATCTCAGACTAGTCCACATCTTTTCTGTATAAACATACGCCCGGGGAAAAATCGTCCCTTTTTCCTGCTCTATTCTTAGAGCATTTTTCAAGGCTAGTTTTTAATAGAGTACACTTGGCTGCAAATTTTGGAAATTCTGATCATGCTGTAATTTGTAGTAAAATAAATTGTAATCTTTTTAACAATAAACTTTATAAAACTGATCACTTGGTACCTGACTTTAAAAATGCTGATTACAGCAGCATAGCTCTATTTTTAGCTTCTCAAAACTGGGATTTAAAATTTAAATATTTAAATACAGTCAAAGAGTATTGGGATAACTTTGTTGCAATTTTAACTAAATGTATTCAATTGCATGTGCCTTTAATGAATAAGTATAAAAAATATTCTAAAAAAAAAGTTCAGTATCCAAAACATATTTTTAAACTCCAAAATAAAAAGAAAAAGCTGTGGAAAACTAGACATGGTAACAATAACTTTAAAAATAAATTTAAAACAATTTCCAAATTTTATGCGAATAGTGTCAAAAAGTTCAAATCAGATCAAGAAGAAGAGGTTCTTAAATCACACAATATTGGTTATTTTTATAAGTATCGAATGGGCAGCGAAGTATTTCGCAATTTCATATTCGTAGTCATCTCGAAAGCTTATGAGGTTTCCGAGGCCTTGCTTACATAGATTTACAGCTCCGAAATAATCTGACCTAAAAAACAATAAAAAACTAAAATTGGCGCCTCAGAAAAATTAACAAAAAAAAGTCTCTGGATATCGAATATTCCAAAGCATTTTCGATTAATTGGCTTTCTCTAGATGCGAAAAAAAACAATCAAAAATCCATTTGAGGTCGGTCCACTAAACGCATGGTAACTAGGTGGTATGATGGAAAGTTGGTTGAAACCTTATTTTAATGTTTTAATTTACGGTAACTGGTTTTAATTAGGCCACGCCTTAATTTCGACCACCAATTTAGGGTGTTAGAAAATTGGCTTATTTTAAAAACACAAAAGAACTAGCACAAAAGTAACTGGATTAATTTTGAATAAAGTGTTTTTGCAAAAGTTTTTCATTTTTATTATTCGACATTATCAACATTTTCATACAAAAAGTGAATTTTATGATTTTCTTAATTTTTGCTTTGTGTTTAAACTGCATCAAATTTAGAACGAAGCAATATATAGCCTTAAAATATCTTCTATTTAAGGCTCAAAGTTGTTAATTTTCATGTTTTGATATTTTCTTTAAAATTATTTTGCAATGCGTTTAACTAACTGCGCATTTTAAGATTCCGTTAATTTCGGCCATCTTAAAATTTAGGTGAAAGAACCTGTCGTTTTTCGCTGTTTTTAAATATCATTGTACTACCGTATTTATAAAGAATTTTTTTTTGCTCGTTTGACTTTGTTTTGACGTTTTTTAAGCCAAAAATAAAAATTGAACAAAAAATACAAGTTATTAAAACTTGTTTTTTTAAGGTTTTGACATAATTATTTAAAGTCTTGCTAATAACTATTAAAAGTCGCAAACGGGAAAAATTAAGTTATATGTACCAAGAACAATACCTAAGGGTAAGTTTGCAATCTTTAGAAATTTTTATTGTTCGTTTAGGCAAAAGTTATGCCAGTTTTTTGTAGGTGGCCGAAATAAATGGTACGCGCCTTAACTTCGGCCACTTTAAAAAAAAGTTTAAACCTTCACTGATTTTTAAGTGTAACAGAAACATTCAAATTTTGCACTGGAATAACGAATATAGCTATTGTTTGATTTTTAGGCCAAATTTTGGCTCGATTGAAAAATTCAGAAAAAACTTATTCAAAAAAATAAATTAATTAAGTCAGTTACCCTACGTGTTGGATTGCGCCGCCAAATTTGCCGCCAAACTGCCGCCAATCCGCCGCCAAACCGCCATTTAGGAACTAAGGCGTTAAGTTAAAAAAATTTTATAATAAGACTGTTTTTAACTAATTCATAGTTTATTTTCTAACATTTAAAGTGTACAAAAATGTGTTATAAATATAAACTCGTTTTACTCGACTTTTTAAAGTTAAGTTTACGCGTTAATAAGCCTAAACAAAGCCTAAAAAACAACCTAAACTTTCTTCGCGCAGTTATTTGTTAAAGTTTAGGTTATTTTTAAGGCTTCGCTTTAGGCTTTCCAGAACATATAGGCTTAATTTTAAAAAAAGTCGAGTAAAACCGAGTTAGCCTATATTGCGTGCTGAAAGTTCGCGCGGCACGCACTGAAAATTGGTGACTACTTTTATATTGATAGTTATGCTGTTGGAGCAAAATGCACCACGGCGCAATAGGCTATAGTCTGCTCAGCTACTTTCTAAAACAACTCGGTGAAGAAAAACAACTCGGTTTTGTTTTCAATTTTTTTGTAGAATAAAAAAAGATTAACAGTTTTTTGCACTATGAAAAAGTTGTTTAAAGATGTAAATATGAGATTAACATTATTTAGTTACATATAACTGAGTTAAAACCTTAGTTTTTAAATAGCGGCTATTTGGCAGAAGTTTGCGGCAGATTTGGCGGCGCACATCCAACACGTCATAATGTCGCATAGTATTCGAGATCACAAGAATATTTAGTTGCAGCAAAAAAGAATATTTAGTTGATTGTAATTTTTTTATCAAAAATATTGTTTTATAGAATAATTACTTCAATGGTTGCATTTTTGAGACTATTTTGATTGTTTTTAAGAAGTTTGTAAAAAAATTATTTTACAAAAAAATATTAAGTAAAATATTCCTTGAAATTAGTTTTTGATTATTCATGAAATTAATATAAAAAATGAGCGTAACTATGCAGCTCCCAAAGTTGCTTCAGAGTTCCGTTTTCGAACTCAGTGCTTCAAGGAACATCAATTCAACAAACATGCTTAAGGTCTCTCCGGACAGTTTTTATTGCAGGGCGTTCAGTAGTAAACCAATTGCAATAAAGAGCGACAATTACCCATTTTTATTTACGCACAATTTATTTTTGAATTATTACACTTTTGGTTATTATAATATTTTAAGATATTCAAATGACGAAAATTTGACTAATTGGCGAAAAGCAGACAACAAATCCTGTTTACAATATTGATATTTTTTGAATTTATGTGAAATAAATTTTTAAAATTTAAAAAAAATAAAAAAAAACATTATTAAAATCAAAAAAATAGTGGCCAAATCTGTTTTATGTGGGAATCGATCTCGGGACCTTTCAAAAAGGTGATGACGCGCTAACCGAGTACGCCACTGCTACCATGGGATGATGTGCTCTAAAAGCGATTTATAAACACACCCTCTGAAATAAATCGATTATGCGTTAAATTATTTATGCGTTAAAAAATACAAAAGATATTATTGCCTTCCAAAAATAATAAATTTCAATAGAAATATACTATCTGGAGCTTTAAATTTTACCAAATTAAATTAAATCGAAGTTTTAACGAAATTTTAAAAAAATTAACCCCCATTTTTCACGGAAAATTGTATATTAAACCATAAATACAACAATATTCAGTTTAATTTTTACGTACGTAAAAGAGGGTAACTGTGTCTTTCTATTGGAAGTATTTTTTTAAATAAATAGTGTGCAGTAAATATTTTCAAGAGTTTTAAAAAAATTTCATTGAAATTTGATTTTCAATATCAATTATTTCAATTACTTACAATAATATAATGAATTTTCACTTTATAATCGTGATATTTCTGCCTTTTTAACACTCATATAAATTTTTTAGTGAAATATTACTGTATTTCACGAGATCTCGTATGCCAAAAATTGCGATTTTCCATACTTAAAAATATACAATAATATAATGAATTTTCACTTTATAATTGTGATATTTTTCCTTTTTAACACTCATATAAATTTTTAAGTGAAATATTACTGTATTTCACGAGATCTCGTATGCCAAAAATCGCGATTTTCCATACTTAAGAAAATCGTCCGGAGAGACCTTAAGTAATTAATTAAAAAATTTTATGCATATTTGTTTTAAATTAAACCTACTATTTAAACCTTAACCCACCAGTTAGGAGTTTATTTAACCATAACTGGAGTTATTGTTTGATTTGATTGACTTTAAAACAAATGAGCATATGAAACAAAACTATTAAAATATCGATTAGACTAGTAGAGACAAAAAGTATAATAAGATTTATAATAGAAAAATTAAAACATTATAGAATTTTAAACAACAGGCTAACATAGCATACCTAGTCAAAACGTGTTTAGTGGACTTGTTTAATGGTTAACGGCGTGCAATCTAACGATGTTTTTCAGAGACCACTCCCACTTTTGGTAGCTCTGGAGCAACCCACGGAGCTCCCGAAGCTCTACCCTATTCTTTATACCAATTACATAATAAATAATAGATTCTTATAAATAAATAATAAATTATTTTGTTATTTTTGTGTAATGTAAATTTTTTTTCAATAAAAAGTCCTAAAACTGCGTATAAAATAATTTTAAATGTATTTCAAGCTTAAAATCGTTCAAATGAACAAAGCTCCGAAACTTTGCTGCTTTCCGGAGCTCCAAAGCCGGCCCCGCTTTCAATAGACGGAACTCCGAGGATCGCTCCGCTTCCAATCGGCGGCGCTCCGGAGTATGGCATTGGAAAATCGAGGCATCAATGTAAACAAATATCATCAAACTTAAATCAGCTAAAAACAAATCAAACGTGGTTGGTATCATTGTTTTTCAATTGCCATTCTTTTTTGGTACAGCACAACTACAAGGAAGGCCTATTTCATAAAAATTGATTTTACATTGCAAATTGATAAACGTACATTGTTCTTTTAGTTTTTTAATTAAAAAGTATATTAATCAAATTGCGTTCACAATTTGAAAATATACTAATTTGTAAATTCCGTAAATTCCCCAATTATGAGGTGTTTTTTAATTAATGAAATAAGGACAATTTAAATGCGTTTATTAGTTCAGAAGTACAAAAATTTTTATGAAATAGGTCCTAGGTTGTTTAATTGGTTCGCTAAATAAAAAATCCTTTATTATATTTTTGTTCTTCAATAAACCGAAAAATGCGAAACCCAGACATACGCTACATCCCACCAGACTGGTCCACATCTTTTCTATTAGTGCAGGGGGCCTATTTCACAAAGACATTTGTAAATTTTCATTTACTCAAATCTCCACCTATTTTTTGTAAATTACATAATAGAGGATATACGACACGAGCCAAATGTACCTTGATCAGTAAGCGGAGATAAAATAAGCGTTCATTCAAGCACAATGCAGGCGCAGAGCAGTTCGGGAGATACACCTTGGATTACAAGTTGAAAAACCTTTATCGTGTATTTTACAAAAAATAGGCGATGATTTGTAAAATGAGAATTTACAAAAGTTTTTATGAAACAGGCCCCAGAGGTGAAACCATCACTTTTTTTTGCTCTAGTTTATAGCTTTTTTTAAGGCTATATAAAAACATTTTTTAAAAATTTTCTAAATTTAATTTTCAGGTTCGAATTTTTTAAACATGGACTTGAATTTAAAGTTTTTTCTGTTGCGTGTTTTTTAGATTTGTTTTCGAGACTAAGGATTTTTTCGTCCAAAAATAGCTGCAAATCTGCTGTATAATGTTAAACTTATCGCCAGCAGCACTCGGAGTTTAACACGGAATGGCCTTGATTTGGCACAACATAACTTTTGCGATTTAAAAACGGAAAGAATTTTAAAAGGTTAAGATTAAGTTCTAAAGTTGTAAAAAGATCTTAAAAGATGATCTGTCTCTAGAGCTGCTTTAAGCTTTTATTTGAGGATAAGCTACCGTTTCAGGCCGTTGGTAAGTTTAGTTAGATCTTTAAAGCTTTAAAATAATTGAGTTTCGCTCGTTTCGTAAAAACGTAGTACAGACATAAGAAGAACAATTACAATATATTTATATGACGTGTTTTGAAAAAAAATATCAGAACATGTTTTTTTGAAACCAAATATCTCTAAAATATACAAAAATTAAATTAGTGACTTTTACCCAACAAAAATTAACATGTTTATTCCAAAATATCAATTTGATAAAAAATTTAAAAATAAAATATTTTTAACTATTTAACAGTTTCTTTTGAAAATTTTTAATTGCTTTGTTTTAAGTATTCGATTCAAGATAAGAAGTCATAGCTGTTAGCTATATATATATATATATGTTCCTACTTTTTACTAAGAGACCAATATACATAATTATTTTTCCATTGGCAATGCGATACAGCCGCGTGACTATCTTCATACAGCAAGTGAACGGCAAGACAGGCTTCATGCTCTAAATTTAATTTATTAAATAAAATTATGATAAAACTATACATAAGCAAAAATATACATTTAAAATACATTTTCATTTAAAGAATAAACAATTAAGTGAAACATGTCAATTCTAAGTTTCATGTAAGCTATATTAAGATCGATCTTAAAATTTGAAATCACCTTAATTTTTTCATTGAAAAACGCGCAAAAAATACTGAACGACCAATCAGCTTCGCGCGAGATCCATGCTTATGTAGAAAAACGACACCGTATGAAAAAAATTTTTCTCACGTGAGATTCATCAATTTTTTGATGAGTTTATACAGAAATTTAATCAACTTTAGTTATAATAAATTAAATTGTCATGTGGTAAAGTGTGTTTATTTATAACATGAAAAATGCATTAAATAAGTCATGCCACAAAAAATTGTTCTCTGAAGTAAATAAATTCCAATAAACAAATAAAACAAAAACAATATCAAAACTGGACCCACATTCTTATTAAAGTTTGTCCAGTTAATTTTTTCCGTACTAAAGTATACTCGAAAAAATAAATTTTATCCTGGTTCACAATTTAAATTAATTTTTTTATGGTTTTACTCAGAAATAATTTATCTTGTTTCATCTCGAGAAGTGGTTAAAATATTGTAATAGCTTCTCAATTTAGGATGATTTTTCGCTTCCCTCCTAATTTGTAAGTTTGGAACAAAATCAAAACAGTATGCAGGTATGATGTGATTGTGACTCATCCGTGACATTTGTAGCTTATCGTGGTTGATTTAATGCAGTCAGCGCGATAGGGACCAGGCAAAAAAAATATGCCAAACGTACAAAAAAGATTTTTATTCAAGACTCATAAACGTTTCTAAGCCTAAAAATATAACTCAAGAGAATGTATCCAGCTGTACACTTTTTTGACAAAGATTTGTAAGAAAAATCGTACATATTATGTGCGCAGTGGTTTCTAACTGTTTTCGTTGTTGCAGTAAATAATGCGATTTCCTGACACCCCAGCACGAAACGTTTTTGCGCGTGAAATTTAGTGATTAATCCACAAAAAAAGTCTCGTGCGTTGTAATCATCGCATATTTTGTGCTATTTTTCCTGCAAAATATTGATATACAATTTTTACATTCACGAATAGTGTCTTGAGTAATACTTTTGAAACAAACCAATGTTTGTATTTAATGTTGTATTTTAGCGTTTGCAAGAGAAAAAGTATAATTTTTGTGTTTCGTAAGATCAGCATAAGCTAATTTAAAATGTGAAAATAATTTATGTTTAAATAGAATTATTTTTATTTTTGCGCAAAATAAAAATTAAGAAGGATATTGAGATTCCTTGTTTTATTATAAAATCTAAAATTCAACCAAAAAGCAATATTGCGACTTTTCAACTCATTTTAAAGGCACCTACGAAACGGTACAAAATATAATAATGTGTACGCGACGCAGTCACTACGAAGTTTTTTTGGAAATAAGAATACTCGCAACGCAACACACTTATTACTTTTTTTTATTGTTCGACATTTTTTGTTATTTGCAGCATCGTTTTTGTCATTTATTCAATGTTTTCGCTAAGACTACAATATTAATTTGCAAAGATAAGTTTTTGGAAGTCAGTCAGCAAGACAAAATATCTTCGGAAACACACACTTGTTTCAAAGCAATTGTTGTGAAACCCTTCCTTCACGATCAATTTAGTGTCGATGGAGCCCTTGGGAACTAGGAGCTGGAACTTGAAGCCAAAAATAGGGAACTTGGAGCCGTAAATGGGGAACTTGGAGCCGTAAGGAGGGAACTTGGAGCCGACATAAAAATCGCTAAAACGTTTACCTAATCCTAAGCGAAACCTAAATCTAAAACCGAACCAATTTTTTCTTAAAGGCTCTAAGTTCCTATTGCTCGTGGCTCCAAGTTCCCAAAAATTTCTCATGGCTCCAAGTTCCCTGCTTGTGGCTATAAAAACCCCGTACTTTCACAATCATAGCCGTCCGTCACAATGAGACCCAGCCGTCCGCTGCGTGATTCGAACAGCCGTATTTATTAAAGATGCGGATCCCACTTTTGTGTGCTATATGATTTATATTATTCACTTATGACATGAATACAATAAACCCAGTCCATTGAAATGCAAAATACTTCCAATATACTTAAAACATTTGATTTTAAAATTGATTTTCATGGTGTCAATTTTACGTGGTAACATAGAGTATAACCTTATGCTTTACCCCTAAAGACTATGTTTGTAGTTTTGTTTTGTTGTTGATATTATTTTTGTATAGTAAAATACAACTAAGTAAAAATAACTTTTTGCATCTAAAAATTTGACTTAAGTAAATGTTTTTATTTATTTAATCTAAAGTACCAGTCCACAATCACTAAAAACGAGAAAATACTTTTTTCAGCTGAATTGTTGTAGACAAAATAAAACAAATCTTAAGATTGAACGAATCTTAGTTAAACTAACTCATTTGTTAACTTTTTATTGATACTTAATTTTTTATCCCAAAATTGTTTTTAAATTATGAACAATTATTTATTGATTTATTTGGTAAATGTTATAGTTTATTTTCCGATTAGTGCAACTCTTTCGCCACAAGCTCAAAATCGAATCGGTAAGAACGAAAATTTAATAATCCCAAAGAATGGCTATGCTGAAAGTCACTCAAATGGCTGCACCCACATAATTCTAATTTACTAAACTTTTATTAACTTAATGTAAATAAAAAACTTCTAAAAGATATGCCTCAAATTATAAAGATATTATTTAACTTATTCAAGCAAATATTATTTTAAAAATGCTCGAAAAAAAATAAAAAAATAAAAAAAAACATTAACAAGAGTTTTAAGCAACGTGCTAACATAGCACGTGATAACAAGATTTTAGTAGACCGGTTCAAGAATGGTATTTTTGTACACTCGGTGCCTTTAACAATGAGTTTAAAAGTCGCAATATTGCTTTTTGGTTGAATTTTAGATTTTATAATAAAACAAGGAATCTCAATATCCTTCTTAATTTTTATTTTGCGCAAAAATAAAAATAATTCTATTTAAACATAAATTATTTTCACATTTTAAATTAGCTTATGCTGATCTTACGAAACACAAAAATTATACTTTTTCTCTTGCAAAAGCTAAAATACAATATTAGATACAAACATTGGTTTGTTTCAAAAGTATTACTCAAGACACTATTCGTGAATGTAAAAATTGTTTATCAATATTTTGCAGGAAAAATAGCACAAATATGCGATGATTACAACGCACGAGACTTTTTTTGTGGATTAATCACTAAATTTCTCGCGCAAAAACGTTTCGTGCCGGGGTGTCAGGAAATCGCATTATTTACTGCAACAACGAAAACAGTTAGAAACCACTGCGCACATAATATGTACGATTTTTCTTACAAATTTTTGTCAAAAAAGTGTACAGCTGGATACATTCTCTTGAGTTATATTTTTAGGCTTAGAAACGTTTATGAGTCTTGAATAAAAATCTTTTTTGTGGTATGTTTGGCATATTTTTTTTGCCTGGGTCCCTATTGTGCTGACTCGGATTAAATCAACCACGATAAGCTTCAAATGTCACGGATGAGTCACAATCACATCATACCTGCATACTGTTTTGATTTTTGTTTAACTCCAAAATTAGGAGGGAAGCAGAAAATCCACCGAAATTGAGAAAGCCACGACAATATTTTAACCACTTCTCGAGATGAAACAAGATAAATTATTTCTGAGTAAAACCATAAAAAAATTAATTTAAATTGTGAACCAGAATAAAATTTATTTTTTCGTGTATACTTTAGTACGGGTAAAAGTAACTGGACAAACTTTAATAAGAATGTGGGTCCAGTTTTGATATTGTTTTTGTTTTATTTGTTTATTGGAATTTATTTACTTCAGAGAACAATTTTTTGTGGCATGACTTATTTAATGCATTTTTCATGTTATAAATAAACACACTTTACCACATGACAATTTAATTTATTATAACTAAAGTTGATTAAATTTTTGTATAAACTCATCTTTTAATTGATGAATCTCACGTGAGAAAATTTTTTTCATACGGTGTCGTTTTTCTACATAAGCATGGATCGCGCGCAGCTGATTGGTCGTTCAGTATTGTTTGCGCGTTTTTCAATGAAAAAATTAAGGTGATTTCAAATTTTTTAAGATCTTAATATCGCTTACATGAAACTTAAGAATTGACATGTTTCACTTAATTGTTTATTCTTTAATGAATGATTTCAATGTATATTTTTGCTTATGTATAGTTTTTATCATAATTTTATTTAATAAATTAAATTTAGAGCATGAAGCCTGTCTTGCCGTTCACTTGCTGTATGAAGATAGTCACGCGGCTGTATCGCATTGCCAATGGAAAAATAATTATGTATATTGGTCTCTTAGTAAAAAGTAGGAATATATATATATATATATATATATATATATAGCTAACAGCTATGACTTCTTATCTTGAATCGAATATTTAAAACAAAGCAATTAAAAATTTTCAAAAGAAACTGTTAAATAGTTAAAATATTTTATTTTTAAATTTTTTATCAAATTGATATTTTGGAATAAACATGTTAATTTTTGTTGGGTAAAAGTCACTAATTTAATTTTTGTATATCTTAGAGATAGTTGGTTTCAAAAAAACTGTGTTCTGATATTTTTTTTTTTAAAACACGTCATATAATTATATTGTAATTGTTCTTCTTATGTCTGTACTACGTTTTTACGAAACGAGCGAAACTCAATTATTTTAAAGCTTTAAAGATCTAACTAAACTTACCAACGGCCTGAAACGGTATCTTATCCTCAGATAAAAGCTGAAAGCAGCTCTAGAGACAGATCATCTTTTAAGATCTTTTTACAACTTTAGAACTTAATCTTAACCTTTTAAGATTCTTTCCGTTGCAAAATCGCAAAAGTTATGTTGTGCCAATGCTATTCCGCGTTAAACTCCGAGTGCTGCTGGCGATAAGTTTAACATTATACAGCAGATTTGCAGCTATTTTTGGACGAAAAAATCCTTAGTCTCGAAACAAAATCTAAAAAACACGCAACAGAAAAAACTTTAAATTCAAGTCCATGTTTAAAAAATTCGAACCTGAAAATTAAATTTAGAAAATTTTTAAGAAATGTTTTTATATAGCCTTAAAAAAAGCTATAAACTAGAGCAAAAAAAGTGATGGTTTCACCTCTGGGGCCTGTTTCATAAAAACTTTTGTAAATTCTCATTTTACAAATCATCGCCTATTTTTTGTAAAATACACGATAAAGGTTTTTCGACTTGTAATCCAGGGGAGCATCTCCGCGCACTGCTCTGCGCTGATTGGTCGCAGCCACGTCATTTCATCTCCGCTGACCGATCAATATTCGCCGTGTCGTATATCCTCTATTATGTAATTTACAAAAAAATAGGCGGAGATTTGTAAAATGAAAATTTACAAATGTCTTTGTGAAATAGGCCCCTGGCATGGATAGAAAAGATGTGGACCAGTCTGGTGGGATGTAGCGTATGTCTGGGTTTTGCACTTGTTTATTGAATAACAAAAAATATAATTAGGATTTTTTATTTAGCGAACCAATTAAACAACCTAGGACCTATTTCATAAAAATTTTTGTAGTTGTAAACTAATTAACGCATTTAAATTGTCTTTATTTTATTAATTAAAAAATACGTACGTAACTGTTGAATTTACGGAATTTAAAAATTTGTATTTTTTAAATTTTAAACGCAATTTGATTAATATACTTTTTAATTAAAAAACTAAAAGAACAATGTACGTTTATCAATTTGCAATTACAACCAATTTTTATGAAATAGGCCTTTTGTAGTTGTGCTGTAGTAAAAGAGAATGGCAATCGAAAAAAATCATACCAACCACGTTTAATTTGTCTTTAGTTAATTTAGTTTTGATGATTTGTTTGCATTGATGCTCCTATCTTCCAATGCAATACTCCGGAGCGCCGCCTATTTAAAGCGGAGCGATCCTCGGAGTTCCGTCTATTGAAAGCGGGGGTAGCTCTAAAGCTCTGGAGCAGCAAAGTTTCGGAGCTTCGTTCATTTGAACGATTTTAAGCTTGAAATACATTTAAAATTATTTTATACGCAGTTTTAGGACTTTTTATTGAAAAAAAATTTACATTACACAAAAATAACAAAATAATTTATTATTTATTTATAATAATCTATTATTTATTATGTAATTGGTATAAGAATAGGGTAGAGCTTCGGAGCTCCGTGGGTTGCTCCAGAGCCACCAAAAGTGGAGTGGGCTCCGAAAAACATCGTTAGATTGCACGCCGTTAACCATTAAACAAGTCCACTAAACACGTTTTGACTAGGTATGCTATGTTAGCCTGTTGTTTAAAATTCTTGATAATGTTTTAATTTTTCTATTATAAATCTTATTATACTTTTTGTCTCTACATGACTTAATTGATATTTTAATAGTTTTGTTTCATATGCTCATTTGTTTTAAAGTCAATCAAATCAAACAATAACTCCTAGTTACGGGCTAATAAAACTCCTAACTGGTGGGTTAAGGTTTAAATAGTAGGTTTAATTTAAAACAAATATGCATAAAATTTTTTAATTAATTACTAAGGTCTCTCCGGACAGTTTTCTTAAAGGAGCACTGTCACAAATCAAATTTCTATAACGCCCGAACCGGACTACTCCTTTAATACCAAACCTACCTAACTCAACTTTGGTATTTAGAGTGCTCCACTACAAGGCTACAACATTTTTAAATTTCAGCTGAATCGGTTCAGTATTAAAGGAGCAGTCCGGTTCGGGCGTTATAGGAATTTGATTTGTGACAGTGCTCCTTTAAGTATGGAAAATCGCGATTTTTGGCATACGAGATATCGTGAAATACAGTAATATTTCACTAAAAAATTTATATGAGTGTTAAAAAGGCAGAAATATCACGGTTATAAAGTGAAAATTCATTATATTATTGTATGTGATTGAAATAATTAATATTAAAAATCAAATTGCAATGAAATTTTTTTAAAACCCTTAAAAATATTTACTGCACACTATTTATTTAAAAAAATACTTCCAATAGAGAGACCCAGTTACCCTCTTTTACGTACGTAAAAATTCAAAATGAATATTATTGTATTTATGGTTTAATAAAAAATTTTCCGTGAAAAATGAGGGTTAATTTTTTCAAAATTTCGTTAAAACTTCGATTTAATTTAATTTAGTAAAATTTAAAGCTCAAGATAGTATATTTCTATTGAAATTTATAATTTTTGGAAGGCCATAATATCTTTTGTATTTTTTAACGCATAAATAATTCTGTCGTGCGTCGTGCGTTTTATCGACTTATTTCAGAGGGTGTGTTTATAAATCGCTTTTAGAGCTCGTCGTCCCATGGTAGCAGTGGCGTAGTCGGTTAGCGCGTTGTTCATTTTTTGAAAGGTCCCGAGATCCATTCCCACATAAAACAGATTTGGCCACAATTTTCTTTTAGATTTTAATAATGTTTTTTTATATTTTTTTAAAATTTTAAAAATTTATTGCACTTAAATTCAAAAAATATCATTATTGTAAACAGGATTTGTTGTCTGCTTTTCGCCAATTAGTCAAATTTTCGTCATTATTGAATATCTTAAAATATTATAATAACCAAAAGTATAATAATTCAAAAATAAATTGTGTGTAAATAAAAATGGGTAATTTTTGCTCTTTATTGCAATTGGTTTACTACTGAACGCTCTGCAATAAAAACTGTCCGGAGAGACCTTAAACCATATAAACAAAGGTTCCATAACATTTCTTAAGAAAAAATACATAAAATTAAAACGTGTTGGATGTTCGCCGCCATATTTGCCGCCGAATTGCCGCCAAATAGCCGCCCAACCGCCGCCATTTAAAAACTAAGGTTTTAACTCAGTTATATGTTATTAAATAATGTTAATCTTATATTTACATCTTTAAACAATTTTTTATGGTACAAAAAAACTGTTAATCTTTTTTTATTCTACAAAAAACTGAAAACAAAACCGAGTTGTTCTTCTTTACGGAGATCTCCTTTTTAGAAAGTAGCTGAGCAGACTATAGCCTATTGCGCCGTGGGGCATTTTGCTCCAGCAGCATAGATATCGATATAAAAGCAATTATCAATTTTCAGCGCGCACCCCACGATTTTTTCATCGCGCAATATAGGCTTAGGCCAGGAATGCATAAGAGTAGGGAATGTCCGACTGTGTGTTAAACTTTTGTTCAAATTGTAGGTAGATTATTCCACAGTGTTGATTTTTTATCACGTAGAAATAAAAATTTTCGAACGTAAAACTCCTAGATGAAGTTTTTCAACATACTACACTGTCGAAAAATTCAAATTAGTAAAAATATTCGATTTTTTAACATATAAAATAATTTATATGTCCGATGCAACAAAAAACTTAGAATATTTGACAACATTACGTGAAAAAAAAGCTCTGCTGAGTATTTTACGTTCACGGATTTTTGCAGTTCGAAGCTTGCAAAATGAAAAATTGTAAACGCAAAATGCATACAATAATTTTTTTACATAATACTGTGGAGTAATTCAAACTATTCAAGATATTTGATGTTTTAACATGTAAAATAATTTATACGTTGGATTCAACGAAAGTGGTGAATATTTGACAACGTCACGTGAAAAAAAACATCATCACAGAGCTATACGTGTGCAGTTTTTTTGTTTGCAAGAATTGCGGTTCTCATGTGGAATAATCTACAGTATACGTAGAAAAATTGTCACGTAGATTATTCAACAAATTGTAGATTATCCACAACGCGTTGTGGATTTTTTTACATGATAAAAAATTTACACCGTGGAATAATCTACCTATAATTTGAACAACTGTTTAACACACAGTCGGACATTCTCTACTCTTATGCATTCTTGCTTAGGCTAACTCTTTTTTACTCGACTTTTTTTAAAATTAAGCCTATGCGTTCCTAAGCCTAAGCGAAGCCTTAAAAATAACCTAAACTTTAACAAATAACTGCGCGAAGAAAGTTTAGGTTGTTTTTTAGGCTTTGTTTAGGCTTATTAACGCGTAAACTTAACTTTAAAAAAGTCGAGTAAAACGAGTTTATATTTATAACACATTTTTGTAGATTTTAATGTTAGAAAAATAAACTATGAATTAGTTAAAAACAGTCTTATTATAAAATTTTTTTAACTTAACGCCTTAGTTCCTAAATGGCGGTTTGGCGGCGGATTGGCGGCAGTTTGGCGGAAAATTTGGCGGCGCAATCCAACACGTAGGGTAACTGACTTAATTTCGGCCACGTTTTTTTATTTTTTTGAATAAGTTTTTTCTGAATTTTTCAATCGAGCCAAAATTTGGCCTAAAAATCAAACAATAGCTATATTCGTTATTCCAGTGCAAAATTTGAATGTTTCTGTTACACTTAAAAATCAGTGAAGGTTTAAACTTTTTTTAAAGTGGCCGAAGTTAAGGCGCGTACCATTTATTTCGGCCACCTACAAAAAACTGGCCATAACTTTTGCCTAAACGAACAATAAAAATTTCTAAAGATTGCAAACTTACCCTTAGGTATTGTTCTTGGTACATATAACTTAATTTTTCCCGTTTGCGACTTTTAATAGTCATTAGCAAGACTTTAAATAATTATGTCAAAACCTTAAAAAAACAAGTTTTAATAACTTGTATTTTTTGTTCAATTTTTATTTTTGGCTTAAAAAACGTCAAAACAAAGTCAAACGAGCAAAAAAAATTCTTTATAAATACGGTAGTACAATGATATTTAAAAACAGCGAAAAACGACAGGTTCTTTCACCTAAATTTTAAGATGGCCGAAATTAACGGAATCTGAAAATGCGCAGTTAGTTAAACGCATTGCAAAATAATTTTAAAGAAAATATCAAAACATGAAAATTAACAACTTTGAGCCTTAAATAGAAGATATTTTAAGGCTATATATTGCTTCGTTCTAAATTTGATGCAGTTTAAACACAAAGCAAAAATTAAGAAAATCATAAAAATTCACTTTTTGTATGAAAATGTTGATAATGTCGAATAATAAAAATAAAAAACTTTTGCAAAAACACTTTATTCAAAATTAATCCAGTTACTTTTGTGCTAGTTCTTTTGTGTTTTTAAAATAAGCCAATTTTTAAAATAACCCTAAATTGGTGGTCGAAATTAAGGCGTGGCCGAAATTAAATCAGTTACCCTAAATTAAAACATTAAGAAGAGTTTCAACCAACGTTCCATCATAGCACCTAGTTACCATGCGTTTAGTGGACCGACCTCAAATGGATTTTTGATTGTTTTTTTTTTCGCATCTAGAGAAAGCCAATTAATCGAAAATGCTTTGGAATATTCGATATCCAGAGACTTTTTTGTTAATTTTTCTGAGGCGCCAATTTTAGTTTTTTATTGTTTTTTAGGTCAGATTATTTCGGAGCTGTAAATCTATGTAAGCAAGGCCTCGGAAACCTCATAAGCTTTCGAGATGACTACGAATATGAAATCGCGAAATACTTCGCCGCCCATTCGATTGAAAAACAAAATGGAAAATATTTTTTTTGGGTGGGAATTAGAAGAGCCGCTAAAGTAACAAAACAATTTATACAAGATTTTAGATTATTTTACATAAGCGAACAATTAATGTTATTGAAATATTTTAGAATAATATTGTTTTATTAGGTGTAATTATATTTTTTAATTAGAGTATAGTGCAATAAAAACAATCGCTATCCACAGAAAGCTTTGTATGTGTAGCAGAGACCAGTCTACCAAAAGCCGGTTAGGTTCCCACATCTATGATTTCAAATTTTTTTGAAAATAAAACTTTTACTGCGGGAAACGAACCGTGAAAAATAAACCATGTTTTTCTTGTAGAAATCAAATCCGAAGGTTTTCCAAAATTGATAAAAAAAATATCAGGCTTCGTTCCGTTTAACAGCTGCCGATATTTTATCAGAAGAACTATTTTATTAAGCCGTAAAAATGGATAAAATAACTTAAAACAGATTTCATGCTTAAATTAACCTCAAAATTGCTTATTTAAGGGGTGTATTTTCGGAACTTTGAAGCTCCTTTCGCTCTAAATGGCGGAGCTTCAGATAAAGGTATTTTAAAGTTGTAACATGCTAGTGCAGACTCCACTTTTTCAGAATTGCGAGAGCGATCTCATTTGGGAAGACAACGGGGACAAAGTGATCAACGATTCGCTCAGGCAAAAACTGAAGTTTGATTGTGGCAGCAATATAATACATTACCATAAATGTTATCAATATAATGAAACTTTCCTGTCGTATTCTGTCAGGACTTGCACCCAATTTAATATCTGTTTGTATAAACTCCTGAAATTTTAACTATGTAAAGTATAGATGTGCTGAAAACATTTGGTTTTTATCAAAATTTGTTTTATGGCAAGTGAGAACTCCTCTTTTTTGCCTTATCATTTTTCTTTGTTTTTTTAAAGCCCGTTAAAAATATGGAAAAATTATTTGGCTACTCACAATATCAGACAGATTTCTTAAGACGGTACGGGGTCTTTAGAGCCACAAGTAGGGAACTTAGAGTCATAATAAATTTTTGGGAACTTGAAGCCACGAACGAGCAAAGGGAACTTGGAGCCTTCAAGAAAAAATTGGTTTGGGTTTAGATTTAGGCTTCGCTTAGGCTTAGGTACACGGTTTGGCGATTTTTATTTTTGGCTCCAAGTTCCTTATTTTTGGCTCAAGTTCGAGCTCCAAGTTCCCAAGGCTCCATCGACCCTAAATCGTTAAGACACACATCAATTAAATAGACACTTGGAAAAACTTCGCTGCCGCCATGCGCTCTTTTTCCGACCCATTTCGCTTCCAGAACATTTTGCTCCCGATACAGTCTCGATCAAAATTTTGTGAACATATTATTATGCTTTTAAGTGTATCCCGCTGCTCGCGCAATTTTATCCTAGTCAAATAGGCGCTTGATCTACTTAGACCCCATATAAAAATAAAGCAAATTTTGGGTTCGAAATTTTTTAAAATAAAGCAAAATAAAGCATATATATACATTATATATATATATATATATACATTATATATATATATATATACATTATATATATATATATATTATATATATATATATATATATATATATATATATATATATATATATATATATATATATATATATATATATATATATATAGAAAAACTAAAAAAGATACTATATTAAAAATAAAGATTTAGTAAAAACCAGGATTTTACACATAAAAATTAATAAAGTTTTACAGACTATACCAGGTTAGACAGTTTTTAATAGACAGTACCATTTTAAATAATAGGAGAATAATTGTACATTTGTTTAAAAATCCATATACCTCTTTAGAATTGATTCAAATTGGATATGTTTAACCCATTAAATTTAAATTATAAATGTAATTTGTAGCTGCGGTATAGATCGTTCATATTTTCAATTTTGACGTCATCCGTCGTTTTGACGTTTTGATGTCCATCGTCTGAAAACTTTTTTCATCTAAGTATTCTCAACGAGTCAAAAGATATAAGCTTTTTTAAAATAGCCAAAAAATGTTTTTATATCGGTATAAACATATCTTAATGACCAAGGTATCAAATGAAAGTAAAAACAGCTTGTTTGCAGCTTTGTTCAGCTTTGTAATTTAAATATAGTTTCGCTCAGACTTATTTTTAAGCAAAACTTAAAAATCAAGCTAAATTATATAATGATAAGTTTTTTGTTATATATAATGCTAAACAATGACATTGACAATAGACATTTATTATCATTTAATTTAAAATGTTTAAAACTATGATCGGAGAATGAACATAAAATAAACGAAATCGCTGCAAATACATGTAAATTAGCGGTAAATTGATTAAAAACTTACTTTGAGTAAATAATAAAACTAGTTAAAAATAATAATTATTTATTAGATTTAATTATTTATTGTTTTCAAAGCAATCTGTTAAAAAATACTGTAATTTAAACCAATTTCTGAATATTTTAATGTAATTTTTTTATTTTCGCAGATTATTTACTTTCCAAAGATCGATTTCTTTTTCTATTCGATTCTATTTGTCAGTGATCGAATGATTTATTCTCTCTAACAATATATTTTCGTGTATATCTAATCTCCTGCTTTCCCATATATAGTTATATAGATTACTTGAATTTAGTTTAGCCCCTAATATAATTTACTTAATTTTAAAAAAATCTAACAAAAACTGTTTTATCTGATTTCAGTGAATAGCGGCGATTGCTGTGAAAGAGGGCACCCAATTTGTAAAGCAAAATGTAAGTTTACAAAATTATCCCACTATTTATAATTTTGCAACGCACTTTACATTTTCGTTGCAAGTATTGTTGCCGCATGTGTGTCTTGCATACTGAAGATCCCTGGATCGAGTCCTGGATCGGAATGCTGAATTGTGATAATATTGTTTGTTAATATTGTTTTATGTAGTAGTTGGTTGCGAAGTTAGTGCTGAGTGACATCGGCCTTGCGTATCCTGCATTGTACGAAATAAATAAAATAAAAACTAAAATTTTATATTGTTATATTTAGCTAACTAGCGAAGGATTTGTACAGGACCCATATCTGAGCATAGCTTAAACTCATGGCTATCAGCAGAAATTGTCAAAAAAATTGTTTATCGATGATTAATACGGTTGATTCAATGATATTAAAAAGTTTAAAAAAACTAGTGCCAAAAAATTTAAAAAAAAACTTCTATATCATTAACGGAAAAAATGCCGCTAGACATTAGGAATATTTCTTAAAATATTTAAACGAATTCATTTTTCTGATTTTTTTTTTAATATTGTGTTGAATGCGCGCGGTTTTTGCGATTTTTAAGAAAAAATAGTTTAGTTTTTTTGAAACTCTCTAAATTATCCTCAGTTTTTAATGACGTGTCTTTAAATAGCTAGTTTAGTTTCCTACTAGAATTTCGACACTGTAGAATCACTTTCAGCCAGTAAGCGTTGAAAAAAATTATCTTCAATGAACGTTGAGATCTCCAATTTTTTTTCTCCACTTTGATTCAATTTAAAAAAGTATTAAATAAGTACTGCCATTTAAAAAAAATTAATTTTTTCCATTTGGTGTGTTTTTTTGTTTGCTGTTAATCTGGTATTATCCGTTAGCTAGTCAAAGTAACGAACTAGGTATAAAACAGACATTTCATGTATAAAAACAATATTTGAAATAACCAAGCGGTATTTTTGTTAAGGATTCGTTAACCGTTGGGAACGATACATCAATTAAAGATAAATTCTATCAGGGTGAAAATAGATGAGTGGTAAAGTAACCACTAGTTGTTTGAGAAAATATCACGTGCAGAAAAACACATGACGCAACTAAATAATAATTGGTTACATAACCGCTGAAAACTTTTTTTTTAAATTTTCTCGCTCACAGGTTTATTGTTTATTTCTTCCTGGCGGAGAGCGGTTACGCCCTTAATTTCAGCCTGGAAGACTTTAGCTTTAGTATTAATTAAAAGCAAAATAAAAATACACTATTTTTGCTCTGTATTGCAATTGGTTTCTGCTGAACGCTTTAACAGTAAAAACTGTTAGGAGAAACTTAAACATTTAATTTATAATTTTCAATGACGCATTTAGTTTCTTTAAAATTGCTGGTGTTGTGTGTGAACGAAAAATTCTTTGTCTTCATGAAAGTCATGTGGCCGTGTCTAAATTAGTAACGCGTAACTAAAGCAGCTACGTTTGGTTTGCTTTTAGGACCTTTAAAATTATTTTTGAATAATGCAGCATGTTTCGAAAGGCGCTATATTTCTGACTCTATTTTAAATAAAGACTCTATTTTGAATATAGTTTTAAGTAAATAGGCTGTAGAATTCGGAGCCGTAAAAATAAACTTCGAGCTCTAATATAAATTAAAACTGGGTTGCAAGTTTTCATTACTTTATTTCCGTCTCCGAATTCCAGCTCGAACTTTTTCAAATTGATGTGCAACGTTTAAATTTTATCGAATTTATGTTAAATTAAAAAAGAAACAACGATATAATAATAAAAAATAACTGGAGCAATAACTTATTTACGTTTAAATCTTAAGTGGTATCTTAAGTATTTTAAAATATTTACCAGATTAAACAAATTTGGAGCTGTATGTCAAACTTAGAGTTGCAAGAATAAAAACGTGAAAAACAAAAATAAATAAAAAATTAGTTAGGCTTATAATTATAGGTTACAGGTTATAATTAGAAGTTATTAGGCTTAGGTTAGATTTTAACAGTTTTAAGTAAGCCGCTTCAAATTCCCTTTTTATATTTTAAAGTTTATTATTTGCAGCTTCAAATTGATTGAAAATGAAGCGTAAAAAATAAAAACAATTAAAAAACTTAGTTTAGGCTTATAATTATTATAGGCTTAGGCTAGATTTTAATAATTTTAAGTAAACGGCTCCGAATTCCCTATTTATATGTTTCGAAGTTTATTATATGCGGCTTCAAGTTGACTCAGCTCCATCTCATTTAAATCAAGTAGATTACCGAAAAATGTTTTTTCTTAAAAAAATCTCATTGTCAATCTCATCTGCCCAAGTTAAAAGAACTTCAATAAGAGTCAAACGTCGAATTAAATTGCAAATCACTTGGTTTATTACTTTGGAATTATTTATTTAAAACGTTTAGTATCACACATTCCTCCTGTAAATTATTAATAAAATACCAAAAGAAAACGCCTAAATTTTCTTGACACATTGAGCGCTCCAATACGGGCACGTCCTAAGTGGGGTATTCCATACGCGCTATTTGAGGATTTCAGTGCCCTGTTTACAGTTTTGTTTCTGACGTGAGAAGTCTAATTGGGGCCTTTTGGCTTTTATTAGAGCACCTTTATGAGTATGATGGCCTTAATTGGGTTTCGTTTGAGTAATACGTGTAGTTACATAGTTTTTCTATATTTTATATTATACATTTTTGTGTAAAGTTTTGTGGTGAATTTTTCATAAGCAATACACGTAACTGAACGAAGAACAAAAAA
>JASAMX010023237.1:0-15304 GCA_030248175.1 Microlaimidae sp. YZB2_3 | reverse complement strand
AAATAGTTTTTAAAAATAGCCAAACTACCTAATTTTAATGGAAATATCACCGTTATCCACCTAAAAATTATTTCAGTTATTTTTTAGGTTTGAAAATTAATTTTAAATTGTTTCTAATTAAAAATGCTTCTCATTTAAATATTACTATGTGGTAAAACTCGTTATTGGTTTTAATATTTGTAAGTGCTTAAATGAATTTATGTAAAAACGCATTAAAAACCCATTTAATGATTTTTAAATAAGAATTTTTCCGATCGGCGCTTTTGTGCACTAATTGGGAAAATAATAAGGTAATAGCTAATTTCAAAACCATTAAGTGAGTTTAAAAAGTAGGTGAAATTTATGTTAGTCCGAATTAAAAAAGCAAATGTTGCTTTAAAATATGCTGTAAAAACGCTCAAACCATTTTTATATCCTGTTTAACAAAATAAATGTTTGTCTGTTATGCTTCCTTTTAAATAAACAAATAAAAGTAATGTATAAAAAATATTTTTTGTCAAGACTTTTTGTAAACTTTTTTTGAATTTTATAGAATCTGCATAAAAATATTCCCTAAAATAGAAAATAGCTTAAAGCATTTTTCAAGTTAAATATGTTTGAAATCGTTTATTTAAGCATAAGAAACCTTAAAGGGAACATCTGGCGGATAGGGGAAGGATCATTAGTAATGAAGCGTAATTTGTCGTCTATGTTTTTTTTTAATTTCTTTTTTTAACAAACTTATGGTTGTACTATATATCTAGCTGACGCTAAAAATCAGAACGTGGACCAATTAAATTGTGCGGAGAAATTTTAAGAAAAAAAAAACAACAAGAACGCAGAATTTTTTTTTAATTCCACCTTTTATATATACAAAAATTAAATGAGTTTAGCGTTTAAAAAAATTTGCATTTAGGTTCGAAATTAAAATAATTTGATAAATAATTATCAAAAATACAGTTGATAATTTTCGGAAAAAATAAGTTTTTAAAAAAATTAAAAAAAAATAAAAAAAAAAACTTTTTAAAATGTACTGGCCGGTGTGCAGTCACAACTATATATAATCAACTTAAATAGCTAAGGGGCTGACACAGTGCCGCGAACACTTACTATGTAAACAACAACCTCGATTTATAAACAAAAAAATCAAAGGACTTTATTAACCTTGGTCTATCAAAATAAAAGAGTTTGCTGTAAAAATCGCCGCTGATTGATTTTTATCGTAATTAAGTTAAGTAGCTGTTAGAAGTAATCGTTTTAGCATTCAATATTTTTTATTACTCTTTCTGTCTTAATACTGTTTTACGTGTCAGAGGGTTGGGGTGGTGTAAACAAACGGATTCCACACAGGAACTCTTACGTGTTGTTAATTGTTTTTGACGGTAGCGAGTTTTTGGTGGCGTACTATTTTGAGCGTACCTTTCCCAAACCCGGAAAATTTGTGCCAATGTTTTGTCTCGTACCTCACGCGTCGGCCCCATCAAGCGGCGTATTTATCTCTGACGAATAAATTAATTTGGCTTTTTTGAAGTTCACTTTTTTCCTGTATAGGCTATAGTGATGGTACCATTAGGAACATATTTTTTTTTAAAAAATTAATTTTTGAGCCAAAATCTAAAAGCTACACACTGATATAAACACCATATTACTCGTTTTTGTAAGGGTCCCCCTTTTTACTTTTTTTTATTTTCAGGTTATAAAAAATAAGTGCATCTTAAATGCATAAAATTACATAATGTAAAAACTAAAGGTTATTCTGAAACTCATGTAAAACGATTGCATAATTGATTCGCTGGACACAATTTTTATAAATAATTAGTGCATTTTCGAAAATTTTCGCCTTCGGCCGGCTCCGGAATTTCCAAACCCCCGTCTCCGCGTCGGCTTCATGCTGCTATTTATGTAATGAACATTTTGGTGTAAGAACTAAACTTATAAAAACAAAATTAAAAACTTTGACTGTAGAATGTGGAGACAATTTTTAAGCAAGTTTTAGTTGTATATCCAAAAAATTTTTGGCCTCCGCCGGCGCCTGGGGGAGCACCCCCGCGCGGCTGACGCTTTGTGTTGCTCTCGTGGTGTCGCTACACCGCGCAACTACGGGCGTCGCGCCGTAGCACCGCCACCCCTCGGCAAAAATCCCATATACGCGCCCTATATATATATATATATATATATATATATATATATATATATATATATATATATATATATATATATATATATATATATATATATATATATATATATATATATATATATATATATATATATATATATATATATATATATATATATATATATATATATATATATCAGGCGCGTATATGGGATTTTGCCGAGGGGGGCGGTCTGGCGGGGGTGTTACGGCGCGAAGCGCCGTAACTGCGCCGTGTAGCGACGCAAAGCCGACGCGAAGCGTCAGCCGGAAGGTCTGGGGGTGTCCCCCCCAGCCGCCGGAGGCGAAAATTTTTTGAATATACAACTAAAACTTGCTTAAAAATTGTCTCCAGCGATTCTTATAGTTAAAGTTTTAATTTTGTTTTTATAACCTAATTCTTACACAAAATGTTCATTACATAAATAGCAGCATGAAGCCGACGCGGAGCGTCGATCAGGGGGTTTGGAGGTGCCCCAGAAACCGCCGGAGGCGAAAATTTTCGAAAATATGCACTAAAAACTGCTTAAAAATTGTGTCCAGCGAATCATATGCAATCGTTTTACATGAGTTTCGATAACGTTTAATTTTTACATTATGTAATTTTATGCATTTAAGATGCACTGCCTTTTTATAACCTGAAAATAAAAAAAAGTAAAGGGGGACCCTTACAAAAACGAGTAATATGGTGTTTATATCAGTGTGTAGCTTAGATTTTGGCTATGAGTTAAATTTTAAAAAAAATTGTGTTCGTTAATGGTACCATCACTATAGCCTATACAGAAAAAAACTGGACTTCAAAAAAGCCAAACTGTTTTATTAGTAAGAGATAAAATACGCCGCTTGATGGGGCCGACGCATAAGAGTACGAGACAAAACAGTACCACAAAATAGTCCCGGGTTTCGCAAAAGAGTACGCTCGAAATAGTACGCCACAAAACAGTACCGTCAAAAACAATACGGCACATAAGAGTCCTGTGTGAAGTGCGTTTGTTACACCACCCGACTCTGACATAAAACAGTATTAGCACAAAAGAGTAATAAAGAAATATTGAATGTTAAAACGATTACTTCTAACAGCTACTTAACTTAATTACGATAAAAATCGATGAGCAGCGTTTTTTACAGCAAACTCTTTTATTTTTGATAGACCATTTAATAAAGTCCTTTGATTTTTTTTGTTTATAAATCGAGGTTGTTGTTTACATAGTAAGTGTTAGCGGCACTGTGAGCCCCTTGAGCTATTTAATTTGATTATATATAGTTGTGACCACACCTACCGCAGGTACGTTTTAAAACTTTTTTTATTTTTAATTTTTTTTAAAAACATTCAAAATTATAAACTGTATTTTAATAATTATTTATCAAATTACTTAATTTCGAACCTAAATGCAAATTTTTTAAACGCTAAAGTTGGTTAATTTTTGTATATTTTGTGAAAAGGTGGAATTAAAAAAAATTCTGCGTTCTTATTTGTTTTTTTTTTTCTTAAAACGCCATTACCGCACAATTTTAATTGGTCCACTTATGTCTGCATTCTAATTTTTAGCGTCAGCTAGATATATAATTCAACCATAAGTTATTTTTAAAAAAGAAATTAAAAAAATCGTAGACAACAAATTACGCTTCATTACTAATGATCCTTCCTATCCGCAGTTGTCTAATGTTCCTTTAAGGTTTCTTATGCTTAAATGAACGATTTCAAACATATTTAACTTGAAAAATGCTTTAAGTTATTTTCTATTTTAGGAATATTTTTATGCAGATTCTATAAAATTAGAAAAAAATGATTTTACAAAAAAGTCTTGACAAAATATTTTATACATTACTTTTTATTTGTTTATTTAAAAGGAAGCATACACAATCAGACAGACAAACAGTTTATTTGTTAAACAGGATATAAAATGGTTTGAGCGTTTTTACAGCATATTTTTAAAGCAACATTTGTTTTTTTAAATTGGGACTAACCTAAATTTCACCTACTTTTTAAACTCACTTAATGGTTTCGAAATTAGCTATTACGTTATTATTTCCCAATTGGTGCACAAAAACGCCGATCGGAAAGTCTTATTTAAAAATCATTAAATGGGTTTTTAATAGTTTTACCGTGACTGGTTTGGCACTTACAGATATTAAAACCAATAACAAGTTTTTACCACATAGTAATATTAAAATGAGAAGCATTTTTAATTAAAACAGCGTAAAATTAATTTTCAAACCAAAAGAATAACTGAAATAATTTCGGTGAATAACGGAAATATTTTCAGTAAGATTAGGTAGTTTAGCTATTTAAAGCTATTTTCTTTACGCACAAGTTTTTATTTATGTGTCTGTGTTAGTGATGTTCCTCGGAGTTCCGAGCTCCGGAGGGGAGCTCCATTTTTAGGAGCTTCGGAACAACCCCCGGAGCTCCGAAGCTCCGGAGCTTCGCCCTTTTTTATTTTACGTTCGCGAATAATTAAAAAGTAATGGCATTAATTATTTTGTCAAAATTTTTTTATAACCTATTTTTTTTCCAAAACTTATTTAAAACAATGAAAATAGTCCTACAAATGCAGCTAGAGTCGTTTAAAATGTATTTCAAGACTAAATAAGCTTCAAATCGCTCATTAAAGGGGCGGAGCTCCGGAACTCTATCCGCTTTAAATAGCCGGAGCTTCGGAGCATAATATTGGTATGGATTTTTATATCTATCAATTAATTTTTTTAAGCAAAAGTCAAAAAGTGTTTTATTAGTATTTAAGAACATACGATTAAAATAAAGTTTGTGTTTTTTTTAATGAATAGATAAATCCGGAATGCTCATGTTTTAGTACACGAAAATTTTTATACAACGTTTGTGTGTTTACTTCTGTTTACCTAACCTAACCACGACAGAAAAATAAATGGAACAAAAATACAACCCAACACTACCACGGGCACGGCCCAAAAATTATACTTTAATATGCGTATTGATTTCTTAAGCAAATTTTCATTTGAATCACTAAAATCTGGTAGTTCCTGCACGCAATATCTCAGTACTCTTTTGTGTCGTACTCTTTTGTTCCAGTACTGTTTCGTGCCGTACTCTTATGATAGGGTTGATAGCTGTCAGAACAAGTTTTTTTTAGTATTTTCCTATAAATTTTAGTATAATTGTAAAGGTTAGTGTTTTTTAAGACGCTTTACTATTAATTGGGACTTCTTGACGTGTTCAACAAATGTAATACACAAACGTTGTATAAAAATTGTGTTCGTTAATGGTACCATCACTATAGAGCAATACGTAACTGAACGCGTTACATACAACATTCGCGCAGCAGATTTAAACAATAAACAAACCAGAACTAAAAGTAGCCTACCGATATAATGTTTGCTTACGGTTCAAAAAACGACAAAGATGGTATATAAGAAGTGTGGCATAAACGAAGTAGATGAGGCCGAATATTAAAGCTTTTAAAGATTATTAAACACTTTTAGGCATATTAAAGATTTATACTGATGATTTGATTATGTTTTTAACTTGTTTAAGGGATTTGCTTTTTGCTTAACCATATTTAGGATACATTCTTAAACTTCAATTGTACTGTCAAAATTAGCTTTAAATTTTCTTGGTTCCAACCAACCAAATCTAAAAACTTTTCTTGTGCCAGAGATATTTGCAATCCTAAAGTTTCAATTCAAACAGTGTAAAACTTTGTTTGTTAGATAATCCAAATCCATATTGATTTTTTATGATTATGTATTGTAAATTTATTATTTAGCAAATATTACTGTAGACTTTTGCTTCAAGACCCACTTTTCCAATTAAATTGAAAAATTGGGGCTTGGAGCTGGGCTTGAACGAGCGACCCTTCTCTTGGTTCAAATCCAGCTCCAAGCCTCAATTTTTCAATTTAATTGGAAAAGTGGGTCTTGAAGCAAAAGTTTACAGTAATATTTGCTAAATAATAAATTTACAAAATCAAAAGCCGCTACAAAAATTCTATTATGTATTGTATCAAAAAACTTTATTGAGATATATAAATAGACTTTATTTTCAGCGTCTCCTATACACTTAAGTCGCTTTTTAGCCTTTCTATGTCTGTAAAAAAGTCTTAAAAGTTTTAAAAAATTTGAGCCTGTTCACCGACTGTATAAAAAAATTGATCTAAAAGTGCACAAATTGACTGGCGCGTTATAGGAGAATCAAAAAACATTCGTCAAAAATCGCAATTAAGTCCGAAAACCAATAGGGTAATTCTTTTATTGTAATAAACTGCGTGATTTGTGGTTAAACTCTCTATGTGTCACAGGAAGGTCTAAAGGCTACCACGGCTCGTGTGTTGTTTTTATTAGCTTATTTCTAATTCCAGTTACAGTTAACTGGAAATATAATGTGTTATGATTTCAAAATAAAAAATTTTGTTAACTGGGACTATATTCGAAATAACTTATTGAACGAGACTAAAATTATAATATGTTATGCAAATCTATTCTGACAATTTTAATTCCATTTAACTGAAAAAAAAACGTGGCATTAAATTCAAAGCTCTATGCTGTAAGCATATTTTGTATTTTTGCGCCGTCATTAACTATATGAATCATTGATGTAAACAAGGTAATTAATTTGATTGTTTGTTTTTATTTCTTTTAAAAAAACACAAAACTGAAAAACTCAATCGGAACAATGAAAAAGCGCATCGCTGTGTTTTGGGCCACATTTCTTTTTGACAAACTATCATTCGCTAATCAAACTTTTACTTTAAACATATACTTTTGTTTAAACATTTCAGTAATTAAAGTTTGAGTAATTTATAGATGATTTTTTTAAAAGACACTCAGCTATACTTTTATGTTATTACGATTTTAAACTTTTAAACCTTTCTGAAGTTTATTTTCAGCTTATTTGTAGGCGAAAAAGCGAAAAAATAAAACGCAATAAACAATATAAAATATCAAATCATAAATTATATAATAAGCTGACTAGAACCTCTTGGAATTTAAAACCGAAAATAAAATTTTTTTTCTGGATTAGTTTAGGCTCAGGCTTAATATAAATTTTAACGATTTTCTAATTTGGCCTTAACTTCACCATCTGACCGAAGTTCTCAAATCAGGATGCAATATACCAATCGATGAGTCCCACATAACTTATTATGATTTACATACGGTTTCGTTTCATTTGCATGATACATAGGTTATACGCAGCTGATTGGAAATTCAGTGATTTTTACTGGTGAGGTACATATTCTTACTAAAGAATTAAGGGGAGACAACAATTGCGAACGTACTTTCCAGGCTCAGTCTCACTTATTTCAGATTCAAGGTTTCATTCATTCATTAATTTGTTTTATATTTTTAATTAAAGATAAATTACATAAGGGTGAAATGGTGGTGGTCAAGTATGATGATGGTGGTCAAGTCAAAATTATGATGGTGGTCAAGTAACCACTCGTTCTTCGAAAAAATATGTGTGGATGAACACGCAACATATAATTTAAAATTGATTGGTTACGTTGGAACTAAAAACTTTTTTATTAACTTCTGGCTACTGCGTTTTTTCTTTACTTGTAATTTACAGAAGCGGTTAAGCTTGCAACCTGAATAACTTAAGCTTTAGTATTATATAATGAATCGGGTCATACTGAACAAAATTTTTTTGCAGCAAATTAATTCACTACCATTGAAGAGGAGTTATTAAGATAATTATTGCTGGTTGGCATGTGGTTTTCTGTATTTTACTCTGTCATTTCAGACTAGAAACCAAAGTTGTATTATTGCAAAAATATATATAGAAAACCGATTAAATTTGATTTCTAGTCAGAAATTAATGCGTGGTCTTTTAACAAATAGCAAACAAAAAACACATAATTATAAAAAAACATCAGGTAAAATAAATATTTTGAAACTAATATGCTTATATTTATTTAATACTTTTAGTACTTGAATTAAATTTAAAATTTAAGCCTAAAGCGACCTTAGCTTTGTTTCAAAAAAGTTTTTTTAATATTCCTAATTATAATTATAATTAATTGAAAAATTGTCCGAAAAAATCTAGTTCTTTTTTCAGGCAGCATTTTAATATAACATTGGAAGTAGTGACTGACTTAATTTCGGCCACCTTTTTTAATTTTTTTGGATAAGTTTTTCCTGGCACTTCTAATTGAGCCAGGATTCGGTCTAAAAATCAAACGACAGCTATTTTTGTTATTCCAGTGCAAAATTTAAAAAATTTTGTTACATTTAAAAATTAGTGGAGGTTTAAACTTTGTTTTTAGAGTGGCCGAAGTTAAGGCGTGCGCCATTAACTTCGGCCACCTACAAAAAACTGGCTATAACTATTGCTAAAACGAACGATACATATTTTAAAAAGTTTATTTATTCTTAGGTATTGTTCTTGGTACATATAACTTAATTTTTTCCGGTTTGCAAACTTTTATAGCTACTAGCAAGACTTTAAATAATTATGTAAAAACCTAAGTTTTAATAACACGTGTTTTTTGTTGAATTTTTTTGGCGTGAAAAAATATTTCAACATCAAATGGCTTTTGTTACAGCCTGTCACTTTAAAGAAAGCCTGGTAAAAATTTTATTCCACTCTATTAAGTTTTTTTTATATTTTTAACCTAAAAATTACAAAAACACAAAATCCGCCTTAATTTCGGCCACCTTTTAGATTTTAAAAAAACAAAAATAAAAGCCTAAAACACAAAAAAACGACTACATAAACCAAAATTATCAACTTTAAGAATAAACAAGACGTTAAAAAAGTTAAGGAGTGGCATATTTCCACACCAACCCTTGCCTATCTTTGATGTTTCCTATCTGACTGTATTCCTCCGCCAAGAAAATAACATTTTTAACTTCTATCTGAGTTTTTTACTGCATTTCAAAAATCTTTGAGAAATTCATCTACCGGTTTCTTGATAGATCAAACCTAGAACATTGAAAGTTGGATTACTTTAGCCCGCACAGATCTTTGCTACGTAATTCTTATGAATGCATCCCTCCGCCAAAGGAAATAACATGACATTTTTACCGTGTTTTAATTTACTTTTACAGTTTTTAAAATATTGGTATTCTATACCGTGGTAACTGGTGGGTTGGTTGGGGGAATCTCTATTGACATTGATTTTTACTATATTAAGTATATGGCTGCATCCCTCCGCCAAGAAAATAACCTAACTTTTTTATTGTGTTTCAATATTATTTTTAGGAAATTCCTTTCGGTATGTTCATAATTTAATACAACATGTTATGTAACCCCACTCGTACATATGAAGGTGCAAATCGTGTTAAACAGGTTCTTTCACGTAAATTTTAAGGTGGCCGAAATTAACGGAATCCTAAAATGCATAGTTAGTTAAACGCATTGCAAAGTGATTTTAAAGAAAATATCAAAACATGAAAATTTACAGTTTTGAGCTTTAAATAGAAGTTATTTTAAAATTATAAAGTGCTTCGTTCTAAATTTGATGCAGTTTAAACACAAAGCAAAAATCCAGAAAATTACAAAAAATAACTTTTTGTATGAAAATGTTGATTGTGGAGAATAACACAAATAAAAAGCTTTTGCAAAAACACTTTATTCAACATTCATCCAGTTACTTTTTTGCTAGTTCTTTTGTGTTTTAAAAATAAACCGATTTTCTAACACTCTAAATTGGTGGTCGAAATTAAGGCGTGGCCGAAATTAAGTCAGTTACCCTAAGTGTTTGCTGTAACACCAAAAAAATCCTGAGCGTTTCCCATCTCACATGTTTGACGGATCTTTTGGTTCAATCAAATATGAACGTTCGTATCAAATATCAAATATTCCCCGAAAGTGAATCAAAACTCTTGTTCGTAAAGGAATAAAAACTCACTCGTTCCGCCCTACCGCACGCCTATAGTAATGTGGGCAATTGTAAAATAAAATAGCGATTTTTCTCCATTTATTTTAAACAGTATTTTGCGTATGCGTAGTTTTACTTAATTTCCAAATTAATTATGATTGAATTATATCTGGCTGACGCTAAAAATTAGAATGCAGACATGAGGGGACCAATTAAAATTGTGCGGTAATGACGTTTAAAACAAATAAGAACGCAGAATTTTTTTTAATTCCACCTTTTCATAAAATATACAAAAATCAACCAACTTCAACCCTTAAAAAATTTGAATTTAGGTTTCAAATTAAATAATTTGATAAATAATTATTAAAATACAGTCTCTAATATTTATTATTAATCCGCTTTAGTGAAAAATTTTAAATGTTTTTTGTTGTTAAATAGTCGATTCAATACTGCAAATATCGCGGTCAACTAGATTTTATTTGCCTATACCAGTGTTTTTTTAAATGGCTCACAGTTTTACCGTAGTTTTCATAGCAACAATACGGTAAGGAACTTGTTCAGAAAATTACAATTATGAATTTAGCTGTATATTTGGGGAATTTAAAGCATTGAGCGTAAATTGTATGACAAGTAGACCAGTTGAGAAAGCCGGGGGAGCCCTACGGCGGGAGCGGGGGTCCTGCATCTGCGGGTGTCGGGCGTAAATCAGCCTTTACGACTTTGGAAATGGGCGCAAAGCCGTTCGGCCCACCTTGGCCGTCCCGAGAAAACCATAACATAGCATCACAAACGAGAAACAATCACCTGAACCCAACATCCTCCGACCATCTGGATGGAAAGACAAAACTAGGCGCACAAACAAGGCCACCCTCCGATCGCGGCTGGAGACAAAATATAATCCCTAATGATATTGCCTTAGTGTTAATTGCCAAGTGGTTGTACATTCAGCAGTAAAACAAATTCGGCCTTATTAAATAGAAATGACAGAAGTTTCATATGTACTTTCTGAATCCTTAGTTGTACAGCCGCTTTTCCTCGCGAACTCATTTTTAGAGTCCTGATTTTTAAACGGAAGTTAAGATCTCAAAACTCTGATTTTTTAAATAACTCTATTTTTTCTTGGCGCCGGAGGGCGCCTAGACCTTAATCAATTGTTACTGCTTAATTGCAAATTCATTTTAAATAAATATGTAATAGTTTATTGCAAAAATGTTCACCTTTTGCGAACCGGCTCTGCCATCTTAATCCAACATGAAATTTAAATTTCCGTCTATTGGTTTACTTCTTGTTTTATTACAAATTGTTGACTGCGTCGGATTATGGTGGTAAATACTATTTTAAATTTCTTTTTTTTTAATTTTTAGTGATTTAAAAGTATTTAACTTATTAAGATACATGAAATACTACGTGGCAACCTTGAAACTATTTTGTTTGGTTTTTTTATCGAACGGTCACTTTGATGTTAGCAAAAGTCATTGACAAACAATTTTTAATCGAGTCTTCATTAATAAAAATAAATGCGATATGTATTTAATTTACCGGATAAAATCTGGATCACTTTATTTTTCTAACATTTGTATAGTTTAAAAATACATGTTTAATGTTACAAAAATAGATATGTAATTTATTTATTGCAAAAATTATTTATTTGTTTTACTATTTTATTAAAACTATCTTTGCTAAATTATGGCGTTTTTGAGACCAAAAAAAACTATGAGTCGTCGGAAAATTTTTAGGAGCTTGGAGCCTTAAATAAAAAATTAATTTGAGCTCCTGAGGGATAGGCTTACGATTGGGTTGGCTATAAGTTTAGAAAATTTTATACTTTCGGCTACAAGTTACCTATTTTTTACTCTAAGTTCCAGCTTTCCTCTGTTTCAATTCCCCATATTCTATGCAGAATTAAGATGTGTATGAAACAAGGGAAAAATTTTTTCCAGTGGTACAATCTTTTTTTTAGATTTTTTACAAATTAAAACTCAAAATTCAAATGTAGAGATCAAAAATGAAATCGGTCATTTGAAACTGTGTAAAATCATTTTTAATCATTTTTTGTATTTTATAATTCAACGAGAAACAATTATGATGTCAACTACACGTACCAAATTTTTTTATTGATATTGATTTAATATTAATTTATATTAATTGCAGTTGAAAGTATTTTTTTTAAAATTTTTGTTACTTATTAGTAAACTAATGAATTAAACGGAGCGACGTTTTTTTTAATTGAGTAAATTCAAAATTACTGACTCAAAAATATTATTCTTTTTAAATGTTTAGTTTATAAGCAATAACACAGATTTTTCAGAACTAACAAAAAACTACCGTAACCTCCCTTTAAAGAATCCGGCGTATTTTGTTGCCGCTCCTCAATAAAATGATTTTGATGTCATCGCGTCTGTTAATTCTCTTTTATGACCATAAAAATGTACGATGACCACCTGCCTTTGTAGAATTAATAACTCGGCAGTAAAAAGAGGCAAAACCTATTTTTACGTTTTCATGCAATTTAAAAAAGAGCAATTTTTTGAAGCAATATCGCATTTTGAGACATTAAAACTTATATGAATCTAATATCATTGAAATTAGAAAATTCAAGCTTGATACATATGTTCAGGAAAAATTTAAATATGAGCGAATTACGCAATGAGTTCTAAATTGGTTATAAATTTTTACTTACTATTTAGTGAAGAAAAACAAATAGAAAATTATTATCAAAAATGCTAATTTATAATACTAAAATTTAAAAAAAACAAACCAAACGTAGCTGCAATAGTGTGTTCATTAAACAACTATTTTCTTTTGTTTGTGTCACAAAATAAGAATTATTCATAAACTACCATCTGAAGTTAATTTCTTACTTCAAATCTTTCATTTTCTGAATTCTGATTGGCTGATATGAGTGACGTCAGATTCTCGTGATTTGAGTAGTTACTTAATGGGGGGCGTTTTTCAGTCCAACGAACAGCTGTTGCAGCCACGTTATGTTTACCTTAAGTTTTAAATAATTGGCTAAATATAGAGCACGAAAAAAGGCCCATTTCGCTATGGGCGTATGTTTCGACGGGAAAAATGCGAAATAAAGCTAAAATCTTTCGGGGTAAAATTATGGGCGTAACCGCTTTTTGTCAAGAAAATCAAGAATAAACGCGCAAACCAGAAAAAATAAAAAACTTTACTAGTGGTAGGTAATGTAATTAATTGTTAATAAGTTGCGTCAATGTTTCTTAACACCTAATATTTTCTCGAAGAACGAATGGTTACATGAACACCACGCTTGATGAAATTCATCTTTAATGTACGGAGACGTATGTGTACTATGGGAAATTAGCATTATAATAATAAAAAGAAAAAGAAGAAAAAAGACAATGATTTAAAAAATTTACTCTCTTTTGTTAATTATGGTTGCCGCGGGGTATGTCGCCCTCCCTCCGTGACCCTCAATTTTAAAAAGGTACATTATATGTTTTAAAGGGGCTCTATAAATTATAGCTTCAAATGTTTATAAATGATATTTACATTTTAGGGTGGTATAGTTTTTTAGCTGTTTCAGGGCAGTTGGAAGACATTTTGTAATGGATGAAAAATGGGTTTGTCGAAAAGCCAGACGCATTAGGGGCAGTCACTTACCGATGTGTAAAAATAAAAAGGTACGCAGCCATTGTGTGTGTCATATTTTTGCTTTATTTGCGACAGTGACATTACTTCTCAATTTTAATAGGATTTAAAAAATACCACACAACTTTTTTGCTTTATATATTTTTTGATATTTTGTTATAGAAAAAATATTTTGGTTGTTTTCCCTTCTAGAAAGGTTATTTTTTGGTGTTTATTAAAATTTTATATTCAGATTTCACTACATCATATATAAAAAGTCCACATACCAAATAGCACACTGTGAAAAGTATCGTAATGACAGCACATTTTTTTACAGAGCAAATTATATGGTTAAGTTTTAAAGCAAATCGATCAGGTAATTTGCGTTGTTAGTAAAGCAATATTACCGATTAACATAATTAACATAATTAACCTAATTAACATAATTACCAACATTATTACGTAAAAAATCTATATGTGTGCACTAAGCGCGTGTGATATATGCGCGAAGACGCCTCTCCGCTCGCTTTCCCTTAATTTTTTCCCAGAAGTTGGAGCGCCGCTCCAAGTCTTTGTGGGAACTGGGATCTGGGAAACAGGTGTGAACACTTGTTTTTGCTGTTTCTGGGATCTGGGAACTGGGATCTGGGAACTGGGAACAGGTGTGAACGGGCCCTAATCGTTTGAAACCAATTTATCTTCTTATGTTTTTGCTTATAGAAACTGGTAAAGGAAATTCTTCAGGGTGCTCATGCGGGGTTGCTGGAATGCCAACACCAACTTAGAAATGAAAAGTGGAACTGCTCTGAATCACGAAGGTCTCTCGGAAAAATGCTGCGATACGGTAAACGTTTTTTTCTCTTCATATTCGTTTTAATTAATATTATTAAGTAATAACCACCAATAAGAATCGGATTTTCATTCGTTTTTTACTATTTGTTCGATATTGTCTTCACACTTTGCTTTACACAGATCATAGTTGGACAATTTAAATTTATTAAAATTTATTCTTTTGATAATGTCAAAAGCTCTCTTAGCGGTTTAAATTTTGTCTAAATAAGAGCTTGATTAACGATACAGCCTTCAAAATGTGGATTGGGCTCTCACTCAACCCATGCTATCACTTTGCTATTTTTGTTACCAACTTTGATGTGGTGACTTTAAAAACACACCACTCCCTGTTTTTACATTAATTAAATGTGATTAAAAAGCCACCTCATGTTATTTTCGCACGAACTTTTGAGTGGTAACTTTTAAAAGACATCACTTTTGGCCCTTTGTTGTTTTTTGCGGATTTTTAAGTTTGGCAGCAATTAATCCTGGAAAAACACATTATTGTTTGTTTGTTTAATCAACACTTTAAAATGGTTTAATTGTATTATATGCCTGACTTCTGGTAAAAAAATTTATTTTTGTGGTGTGTTTTTTTTTATTTTTGAATGGCAAGATTTCGGTGAATTTTTAACGAATCAGAAAACATGTAAAAACGCTGAAAATACAGAAAAGTTCTTAGAACGGTTTCATACTAATCACTAATCCAATTATTTAAAGGAATGCACATTTAAAGCAGTTTCAGCTTGATTGATGATTTCAAAATTTTCATAATTTTCTTACCGTCTTTCATACCGTTTATTGGATAGTTTGTTCAAAATTTTAATAAAATACAGATAAACATAACTAAAATTACTAAAAAAAAAGATTTGCCGTATTTATTATAAAAAATAGCGTTTGCATATTTATGGTTGCCATGTAATTTTTAACTTATTTAAATTTA
>JASAMX010023236.1:0-10832 GCA_030248175.1 Microlaimidae sp. YZB2_3 | reverse complement strand
ACCTATTTTTTTACCTTATTTCCGCTTTTTTTGTCCCTTTTTTCCCTTTTCCCCTCTTTTTTTCTCCTTTTCTCTTTTTTTTTCTTTTCCCCCTGCTTGCCCCCCCCCGTTTTATTGCCCCCCCCCCGTTTCAAAAAAGTTGCCCCCCGGGCCCCCCCCCCCATTTTGGAATTGCCCCCCCCCCCGTATTAACCCCGGGGGGGGGGCAGGGTGCGCCAGTGTCTAGGGATAATTCCCTCCTTGTACAATTCACTCCCCGAGATTTTTTACAAGCGCATTTAAGTAATAAAAAGTTAGGATTCCAATAAATTCGCTCCTTGGTCGCTTCCAAAGACAATTTACTTCCTGGACAGGTCTTTGACATGACGATCCCACGACACAACTGTGATACGACACGACGGTTCCAAGCGGGTACGACAAAACAGTCCCAAAGTCTGACACGCACACCACGGTGAATAATGCGTTTTCTGAAACTGGAAACCGTGCTACGTTTTCAATGCGAAAATCGGCAATCTTCTACTTGCTATTGTCATCAAATTTTAATGTAGGGCTTATATACATGTAATATAAATGTATTTTTTATAACACTTTATTTTCTAATGACAAAACAAAGCACTAAACAAAAGAAACTAAAATTCTAGATGGAAAAAACTGTATTTACACAAATTGTGTGTTAAACGACAAATTATGATATTAAAATTAATAGTTTGTAAAAATCAAACTCAATTGGTGCAGTAATTATATATCAGATAAGTTAAGTATATAACCGCGTGTAGAATACAGCATGCTTTTCCATAACTTGGTGAGAAAAGTCTACTGTTATTTTAGATTATTTTTCCCAATAGGCACCTTGCACTGGAACTCGGTTTATACATGAAGTATACAATATACATAAGCGTCACCATAATGGATAATTACCGTATCTCCTACTTATTTTTCGTAGTATGCAGATCGACGGATCCAAAGCGCGCGAAATTTCGATCGGTTGATCTGCATACTACGAAAGATAAGTAGGAGATACGGTAATTATCCATTATGGTGACGCTTATGTATATGGCATACTTCATGTATAAATCGAGTTCCAGTGCAAGGTGCCTATAAATTTTAAATAAATTAAGCTTTCCGTATTCCTTTTGCAAGATATTCTACGTTTTTATTTCTGATTGTTATGTTACAGCTACTAGCAAGATGCGTTATCTCCAATGTATTAGATGTGTTTTGTACCAGAAATATTCAAATTGAAGTAGAAGTGGCGTGAACTTTTTTTAAATTTCTTTATAAATTTGCTTTTTCAACGCAGCGGTCAATGGCCAAAATGAAGTCAGTTAAACTCAAATGCCACCAGGAAGCGACATTACTTAAACACTGAAGGCTGTTGAAATTAATGCCAGCAGTTCATTTCAAATCCATTTCCAAATACTTGAAATGGTTAAAATAAAAAAATAAATGTGAAAATATACCAATTTATATCTGAAAAGGTCATTTATTGTGCAGAAAGGTATTAAATAGCATAAAAAAAAACTTTTTGTCATAATATAATTTTTACCTATGTTTTTATTTTTATATCTTCATATAAAATAAATATTAGATGTATAGGATTTTGGCCAATCTTATGTAAACAAAATGGACGGACTCAATTCGCTACGTTTAAAATTAAAATGAAATTGGAAACATTTATTTTTTATTTTAACCATTTCAAGTATTTGGAAATGGATTTGAAATGAACTGCTGGCATTAATTTCAACAGCCTTCAGTGTTTAAGTAATGTCGCTTCCTGGTGGCATTTGAGTTTAACTGACTTCATTTTGGCCATTGACCGCTGCGTTCTCAACAAATTTATAAAGAAATTTAAAAAAAGTTCACGCCACTTCTACTTCAATTTGAATATTTCTGGTACAAAACACATCTAATACATTGGAGATAACGCATCTTGCTAGTAGCTGTAACATAACAATCAGAAATAAAAACGTAGAATATCTTGCAAAAGGAATACGGAAAGCTTAATTTAAAATTAATAGGCACCTTGCACTGGAACTCTATTTATACATGAAGTATGCCATATACATAAGCGTCACCATAATGGATAATTACCGTATCTCCTACTTATCTTTCGTAGTATGCAAATCAACCGATCGAAGTTTCGCGCGCTTTGGATCCGTCGATCTGCATACTACGAAAAATAAGTAGGAGATACGGTAATTATCCATTATGGTTATCGCTATTATCATTGTCGCTTATGTATATTGCATACTTCATGTAACCGAGTTCCAGTGCAAGGTGCCTATTGGGAAAAATAATCTAAAATAACAGTAGACTTTTCTCACCAAGTTATGGAAAAGCATGCTGTATTCTACACGCGGTTATATACTTAACTTATTTGATATATAATTACTGCACCAATTGAGTTTGATTTTTACAAACTATTAATTTTAATCTCATAATTTGTCGTTTAACACACAATTTGTGTAAATACAGTTTTTTCCATCTAGAATTTTAGTTTCTTTTGTTTAGTGCTTTGTTTTGTCATTAGAAAATAAAGTGTTGTAAAAAATACATTTATATTACATGTATATAAGCCCTACATTAAAATTTGATGACAATAGCAAGTAGAAGATTGCCGATTTTCGCATTGAAAACGTAGCACGGTTTCCAGTTTGAGAAAACGCATTATTCACCGTGGTGTGCGTGTCAGACTTTGGGACCGTTTTGTCGTACCCGCTTGGAACCGTCGTGTCGTATCACAGTTGTGTCGTGGGATCGTCATGTCAAAGACCTGTCCAGGAAGTGAATTGTCTTTGGAAGCGACCAAGGAGCGAATTTATTGGAATTAAGTTTTATAACAAAAATGCGCTTGTAAAAAATCTCGGGAGTGAATTGTACAAGGAGGGAATTATCCCTAGACATGTGCACTGCCCCCCCCCGGGGTTAAAACGGGGGGGGGGCAATTCCAAAATGGGGGGGGGGCACGGGGGGGCAACTTTTTTGAAACGGGGGGGGGGGCAATAAAACGGGGGGGGGGGCAAGCAGGGGGGAAAGAAAAAAAGAGAAAAAAGGAGAAAAAGAAAGGGAAAAGGGAAAAAAGGGACAAAAAAAGCGGAAATAAGGTAAAAAATAGGTCTAAAATGGCTTAAAATACATTAAAATAGGCTAAAAACTGCAAACAATTCGCGATGATGGCGTCATCATAGGTCAAAAATGGCGTCATATTTTTAGGGTACTTTTTCATTTTTTGGCGGGGGGGGGGCAATAAAACGGGGGGGGGGGGCAAATCCTCCAATAAAACGGGGGGGGGGCATTTTCAGACCGTGCACAGGTCTGTATCCCACTCATAATTTCTCCTAGAATTTATTTTCCCAGGGCCGGATTTCACGAAGCGAGATGATCCATGGATTAACTCGGTGTTAGTAAACCCCGGCTTAACCCCCTGATTAACTACGGTATATTCCGGGGTTAACTTGGTGTTAGTTAATCCCGATTAGTTAATCCCGGAATATACCGTAGTTAATCAGGGGGTTTAGCCGGAATTTACTAACACCGAGTTAATCCATGGATCATGCCGCTTCGTGAATTCCGGCCCAGGAAGCGAGTTGTCTACTAGTGAATGGCCAAGAAAAAAATAATCTCCTAAAACGAACTATCTGGGAGCAAATTTTTCTGGGAGCGAATTGGCGGGAGCAAACTGTCCAGGGCATATCAGCGTCACATTGGCTTCTGGCCCCACCCGAAAAACTTAAAAAGAAGCTCCGCCTATTAATCACCTGCCCTAAAAACTTTTTCCCACCAACCCAACCAATTCTGAGGAGCTGCTATGACCCAAAGCCAGTTTTTTGGTTTAAGCATACACCGGAGATGCGACCACTTACTTAGTCTAAAGTTCCCTAAAAATGCACCTCATCATACCAAAAATTATATTTTTGATCATACCACTGAAATGTCAATAAACAGGAAAGAAATAAAAGATTGCCGTCTTTAATTTAAAAAAATTTTAGTTTATTTTAGAAAAAAACATAACAAAATATATTCCAAAAATATTTTTCCTGTTTTGTATTATTTTATCACCAAGACAAAGAGACATTACGTTTCTAAAAATCTTGAAATCATTTTTTCAGAAGTTGGTTTATATACGCTTTTTAAGACTGATCAGCCGAAGCCTCGGTAGCGCAGTCGGCAGCGCGTCAGTCTCATAATCTGAAGGCCGTGAGTTCGAGCCTCACCCGGGGCAAAGTTTTTGCAAGGTTTCAAATTTTTATTAACGTTTTTTTATTTATTTATGTTTTTTATTTATTTGTTAGTTTATGTTATTTAAATTTAATTTTTTTAAATTGTCCCGTCTTCCAATAAAGCACAAATATTTTTGGTATTTATGTTGTATTACAGAACTTATATCAAATCTAATTGACTAAATCCAAAGGCCGCCAGGATCCTATTTCATAAAAATTGCTTTTAATTAATTTACAGCTGTAAATTGCAATAAATTAAATTAAATTACAGCTATAACCGCATTTTTTTTTTATTTTTAATTAAAAAGAAAATTAATAAAATTGCGTTTAGAATTTAAAAAAAATACATGTCTGTAAAGTTCCAAAATTCCCTTGTTACGTACGTATTTTTTAATTAATAAAATAAGAAGAAATTAAATGCGTTTTTTAATTTACAATTACAAAAATCTTCATGAAATAGGCCCCTGGGGCCTGTTTCATAAAAAACTTTGTAAATTCTCATTTTACAAATCTCCGCCTGTTTTTTCAAAATACACGATAAAGGTTTTTCGACTTGTAATCCAGGGGTCGCATTCTGACGCGCGGTTGAAAGTGAACCCAGGGTAACTTTCTTTACGTGCTTAAGGATGCGAGTAAAAAATCAATTTTACTTTGGTAAAAGTCGGGTTAATTTTTTTCTATTGTTTTATAAATAAGAATTTATCCAACTCAAATATTTTCTCCCGCGCAGGATTAATTTAATAAAAAATAAAATACGCGCATTGATTAAATTTTTTTATTTTGCGCGAGGTGGTTTTGCGGCGCGAGAAAACAAATTTTAGAAAATTCATTGCAATCATTTACTGTCCCATATACGGCAATTTTTTTATTTACAATATAATTTTTATATTTATTTTTTTTTTATTTTCATAAAGAATACGACGGTTAATTCAATGTACACAAAGGTCTCGAAAAGAATTGAAAATAATTTGTATAAGACCAGAAAAAATAAGAAAGTAAAAAGTATTTACAACCAGCTGTTCTTTTAAAATAATTGTTTTAAGTTTAATTGTTATTTTCGTGTATCATTATCTTGTTTTTTTCGTTAACCAAAGTCATATACAAATTATTTTTAAGTCTTCTCAAGACCTTCGTGTACATTGAATTAACTGTCGTGATTCTTCATTGAAATGGATTTATCGGGGTAAATATAGGGTAGTGCATTTAATTTCGGCATTTTTTTGTTTTTCCGATGTAACTTTTCACTGTATGGCCGGATTTTCATGTTTGATAGCTCATTTTGAAGCTTTCACGATACTGCGTTGCGTCACAAAAGTTTCACATTACTAAAGTAGTTTTTTTACTTAATTAAATTAGTTTTTAAAAACATGAAAAATTGCCGAAATTAAATGTGTGCATTTAATTTCGGAACTTTACAAACAATCGATTGTTTCTCAGTCAAAAATAATCATTTTCAAAAATTTAAAAACCTATCATTATCTCCAGACAGTTTTCTTTAATTTAAGCTTCTACTTGTTGTTTAACGTGGAACTGGCAAAAAGTTACAGCTAAAATGCCAAATGGTATCAAAATGAGCAAAATTTGGGAAAAAGGTGCATTTAATTTCGGCACTTTTTAAGAAGACTCCTTTAATCGAGTCTAAGTGCAGTGCTATGACCACTACACATTTCAACGTTGTTATTTAACTATTTACAACTACAATTTAACACCCGACCACTTAATTACACCTGTTTTTACCTACAGCAATATGTGTGCCGAAATTACACTATTTTATTTTATAACGATTGCTCACCACAGACGCGACGTAGAACCATGGGGACCAAAAATTCAGAAAATAGACTAAATTTTACCAGGACAGTTTGATTTTTAAACCAATTTATTTCGTAATCATGAAATGCCCATGTTCTAAAAACGAGTAACAATTTTATTTTTTATAAATAGCACAATTTCACATAAAACAATCATAACATAACAAATAAAAAGCTCACGACAGTCATCTACATATAATTAGCTCTCATTTAAGCTATCAAACGTCATATTCCGTCGAGGATTACCAAAGATATAGTCCAAATCGGAGTCCGAATCGGAGTCGGTGGAATTTAGTGTTTGCCATTTTATTTACATTTTGTATTGGTTCACATCACATTATTAATTTATTTGTTTTTTTGTCAAATTCAAAAGCTGAATTCAACCTTAACATTATTAATTTAAATTGATAAAAATTTAATTCCTCTGTACTGTATATATAATTATGTTATAAGTTTATTGTAAATTATTAATCATCATTTAAAGAATTGAGTCTTTTATCAATTTATATTATATTATATGAGCCAATGCAAAAGCCAATTAACAATGGTTGGTTTGGTTAATCCTTGGTTAATCGCGCTTTATTAGTGCGGCTATAGGCACCTTGCATTGGAACTTCGTTTATACATGAAGTATGCAATATACATAAGCGTCACCATAATGGATAATTACCGTATCTCCTACTTATCTTTCGCAGTATGCAGATCAACGGACCGAAAGGGCGCGAAATTTCGATCAGTTGATCTACATACTAGGAAAAATAGGTAGGTGATACGGTAATTATCCATTATGGTGACGCTTATGTATATTACATACTTCATGTATAAACCGAGTTCCAGTGCAAGGTGCCTATAGGCAAGCACTAAAAGACACCTACTACACCTACTACACCGACGGACTGACTACACCGACCGAGGGGTGACACCTACTACACCGACGGACCGACTACACCGACCGAGGGGTGAAAGCCTCTCTTGTTACTAAAAATTTCCCTAAGCAACCTAAGCAAAACGATAAAATCAAGCTAAATTTAATGTTTTGTTTCATTTGGAGGTTTTGCTTAGGTTTCTTAGGAAAACTTTTTGTGTTTTTTTTTTGTTTGATTTTGAGGTTTTGCTTAGGTTGCTTAGGAAAACTTATTTTTAGTAACAAGAGAGGGTTTCATCCCTCAGTCGGTGTAGTCGGTCCGTCGGTGTAGTAGGTCTAGTAGGGGTCTTTTAGGGCTAACGGTAATTCCCATGGACTTGATTTTAAGATTTTGCTTAGGTTGCCTAAGGAAATTAAGGTCTAAATTTTAGTAACAAGAAAGGCTTTCACCCCTCGGTCGGTGCGTCGGTGGGTAAATGTCTTTTAGTGTTTGCCTTTTTAACAATACAAAGTTGTTAGTGTTACTTTTAAACGGCTTAGGCTTAGGCTAAGCCTAAGCCTAAGCCTGAGGTGCACTAACAACTTTATATTGTTTTGTATTGTTAAACTGAGTCTTTCACCCCTCATGGGCACGGTCAATGTTGGTCCATGGTCCATGGGAATTACCGTTAGCCTTTTTTAGTGGCAGTTTCTAATTTTGAGCGCGCTAATTTTTCAGCGCGCTGAAAAATCATTTTTTAAATACGGTTAAACTATGTAAGCGGGAACGCCTTTTTAAGTCAGCTAAACAGTTTTAGACGCCTTTTTTGTTTTTCCTATAAGCCTAAACAAAACCTAAAAATCAAGCTAAACTTTATCATGATGGAGTTTCAGATTTTACAGCGCGCTTAAAATTTCCACTAGCACGCTGAAAATCAGAATCTGGGGCCAAATTTACTAGACGCATTTATAAACAAGTGTTACTAACCTCTTAGTGCCACTAGGATTAGGGCAACATTAAGGGAAGGTGGGAAACTTTATTTACTAGACTTCCCTAATCTTAGTGTAACTTAAGGCCACCCTAATCTGATTCGCAAAAAAAATAAAAACTTAGGCAATTATTTTTAAAATCGATTTTTCAGATTTGAAGGAATACAATTAAAACAAAATTTTAATAAATAAAAAGCCCACTAGAAAAGCTAATAGGGAAAGTTAAAATTTTTGTTTAAATCAGTATATTTCTTAAATAATCAATACAAACGCTTCTGGCTAATATTTATTTTTTTATTTTTATCTTCGGACGTATGGAATATTTATGTTGTTGTTTAAAATCCTGCTGTACCTATCCCCAAAATTTTCGGCTTTTCGGCCGGTGTGTAAAAAATTGAAAAAAAAATTTTTTAATACGACTATATTGGGAATGCCCCTCTTACCTTAAAATTTGAAGAAGCTCAGTTTTTAGGCGGTTTAGATGGGAACGGGAAGGGTCGGTAACTCCCAAAGTTCTGAAACTGCTAACACCCCCTAAAATTTTTGGGTACTCCCGTAGGTGGCCTGAAGAGGGGAGTTGGGGTTTTTACCCCCTCCCCCGTAAAAAAAATTCCGAAACTGCGGACACCGCCTTCCCACTTTTGCCGCTCGAATTTCGGGGGTACCCTCGACACCCCTCCTAAAATTTGGTGGGTCCCAGTGCTATTGAAAATTGGCTATTGGGTTGGGGGATACCCCAAAAACTTTTTCGACACCCCTTCAAATTAGAAATAAGGGGGTATATCATTCAAAATCCGGAAGGCTTCCCATCTACGGTAGGACATCAGTCATCATTATGTAAAGGAAACTGGGGTTAAGAGTTTTAACAATAAAAAAATCTCAAAATTCAAAGAATCCGTGAATTAGATTTTTGCTTATGAATGATGCAACTCTTATAAATTATTAACATTTTTAGTTTGAACTGAAACAGGTCTAATGTTGGCTGTAAAATTGTCGGCGTGAATATAACCTATAAAATCTGACCCAGTTTATATGGGTCACCAATATTGGTCCAGTGGCCCCTTCAACTATAAAATAAAACTAAAAAAATTATTTTAAAGCATATTGGCTCGAAATTGTTTTAAAGTTTATAGATCTAAAAAATACCTATAAAATTTTTAAAAAAAGTGCGGCTATAATTTTTTAAAAATTGCAAATAAATAGAATAACTATTGCGTTTAGTCCAACCAAATAAAAGAAATCGCGGTATGGAAAATACGTGCGTAACGATTTACCCCCGATATTTGTTGGACTTTTTGTTGCAAGCAAAAATGCGCATTTTATGAAAATCACTGCGAGCGCAACAGGCTGCGCACTTTTTACTTTGCATTATGCATTGGTTCAAGACAAACAATAGTTTTCGAAATTAATCCCATCTTGCATTTAATGAAATTGATTTTGTAGTAAATTATTTTTTATGTTTTTTTTCCAAAATGCAACAGTTTTTTTGCAAAACGGTTATATTGTTGTTTTATATTTGAGTTAGGGACGCTTTTGGGGAGGTACCCACCTCCCTAGCGTTTTCCCACTTATCTGCTAGTGTCACTTAGCATAAGGGATTCTAGTAAATACAACACTTTACTAAACTGCTTAGGGAAACTTGCTAGCTAGTGGCCCTAAGCTGTTAGGGCTTCTAGTAAATTTGGCCCCTGCCCTTTTAGTGCTTGACTGCGGCATGGACTCCTATACTCCTGGGCATTCGGCATTTCCTTGGAATGGATCTCTGGGTGTGCAACAGATACATCACTGACAGATTCTACATGTGCTCAAATCTTCAATTTTCGGGCTTAAAACTTTTTGTATATAATTTTTTTCATACAATTAGGTGATTTTGAATGTATCAATGTTTTTTTATAGTTTAAAAATTGTTTTTTTTGAAAATTTTATAGCATAATAAAATTCCATTCAGTACTAAAATTTCACATTTTTTGCTTTTTTTTCACAAAATATTGAAACAAGTAAAAAAATATTTTTATCACTTAATTTCCATATATAGTGCTAAATTACTAAGCAAAAAAATGAAAATTGACAGCAGTATTATGTTTACTATAGACAATAATTAACGAAACATTATACTATAGTGTATAGTCATTAAAAATAAAACATCTCTTAAATATCTTTTAATAAATATTTTTATAATAAAACTAGAAGAATAATAATTAACTGATTAGCTACTACGGAGCTCCGGAGCTCGGGGTTGCTCCATAGCTCCTAACAGCGCAGCTCCGCTCTGGAGCTCCGGAGCTTTAACCTCCGGGGCACATTACTAGATAATTACAGACCAATCCACCCGATTGGGCTAATTGTTTGCAATATAATGTTTAATATTTAATAAATAGTAATGAAATAAAAAGAATTTCGAACAAAAATTGATTTATTGAAAACTTTTTACCTTTTATAACCTAATATTGCTCTATGAATGTTAATCTTTCGAGTTTATTTAGTAGTAACTAATCAGTTAATTAATTTGACAAAATATTATTTTTCTAGTTTTACTATAAAAATATTTATTAACATATAAAACTTGAAGGTTGATCCTTTTTTAATGACTATAGTATAATTTTTCGTTAACGATTGTCCATAATACTACTACCAATATTTCCATTTTTCTTTACTTAGTAATTTAGTACTATATTTGTAAATATACTGGTAAAAATATTTATCATCATTAGTGTTAATATTTTATTTAAAAAATGCGTAAAATTGGGAAATTTTAGTACTGGGCAAAAAATTTATTATTCTATAAATTTTTCAAAAACCCATTTTAAAAATATAAAAATACATTGATACAATCAAAACCACCTAATTTTATAAAAAAAATTATTTACAAAAAGTTTTTAGCCCGAAAATTGCGGATTTGAGCACATGTAGAATCTGCCAGTGATGTATCTGTTGCACACCCCTCCTAAAACGCCTACTGTCCAGGAGTAT